>PVKA01050410.1:0-12740 GCA_004027165.1 Ctenomys sociabilis | reverse complement strand
GTCCTGTACATTATTCTGTAGTTCCTTTGTCTGTGTCATCCATGTGGATGAGTCACGGCCAATGCTTGACCAGTTTGCTCTCTGTGAGAGCCTGAGAGAAAGTTTTCTCTTCATGTGACTCTCCCCAGGCACACTATAGAACTTCAGTCTCTTTCCTCTGTGGCTCCATAATCTCCTTGTTCAGAAAATTTGGAGCTCAACTGAGTTTCATGATGTTGCAGTACAGGTTCTCCTATGTCCTGAGTCTTCACTGACCTTGAAAGGCTAGGGCCCAAATGTTGGCTGGCCTTGTGGCTCTTCTATTTCTCCAACTCTGACTTGTGATCTTAGGTTGTTAACCATCCAGAAGAAAAGCTGATTAGTATCCTGAAGCATATGCCTTTCACTTTGCCTTATCTGACTCAATTGATTTTACTTGTTGTATGTTTCCTTTTGTATTTCTGCTTTTTGTTTGTTATATTAGGGAGACTATACCATATTTATACATGTGTGTCTGGCTTATTTCACTTATGAGTATATGTCCAAGTGGCATTCACTTCCGTATAAATGCTTCGAACTTATCATTCTTAATAGCTGAGCAATACTCCATTATATAGAAATACCACATCTTTTCCAACCATTCCTCATGTGATGGACATCTTGGTTGTTTCCAAGATTTTTCTATCACACATTGCGCTGCTATAAACATAGGTACACATGTATCTCTATGATACAATGTATCCAGATCCTTTGGGAAAATTCCCAGTAGGGGGATAGCCAGCTTGAATGGGATTTCTAGTCCTATTCTTTTGAGGAGTCTCCACACTGACCTCCACAATGGTTGCACCAGTCTACACAAAATGGTTTTATTAGAATGTTAAGATTATGAATTTTCCTCTTTTAGATATTATTTTTTAAATTTCTTCCTTATGAAATGGTTACATCTACATAAATTCATGTTTATTTCTTAAAACATTGGTAATAGGTGGAGTGTTTAGCTTCTATATCTGGAATAAATTCGTGTAAGCTATTTCGCCTGTACTGAAAAGAGTCAGACACTTTCCCCAAAATGAGAATTCTCTGCACTGGGGCTGGAGGTGGAAGGACAGAGACAAAAGCACTTACTCACAGGTGTCTCCTTTCCCAGTGAAAACCCTGTGCTATCTTCTCCATTCAAGGCTAGGAAACATTGTTGACACTCAAGCTCAGGGAAACTTCCTTTATTCCAACACAGGTCAAATTCCAGCTCTTTCCATAAGTACCCTGAGAGCAGGTAGAGTGGTCTGAGAGGAAATAATGAGGTCAGACCAGATGCCTACCAGAGCAAATGAGCACATGGAGCCTCGGACATTGCCCAAGTCAGTCCAATGACTGCCCTTGCCCCTCTGTGCTCTGGGAATGAATCACACAGCAGAACAACCCATGTAGCTGCCTTTGGTACCTCATCTGCCTACCTTGGTTCATGATGCACACACACTAACCACGGCTTTTGGGCTGGTCAGCCTCCCCTTTCCTTCTTGTACTCCAGAATCTTCTACACAATGGTGAGTCAAAACGACTCCCATCAAGGGAGGGATACTAATTGATCAAGCAATGGCTGTGACTCATCCACATGGCTGACACTGACAAAGGATCTACAAACTGCGGTACAGGGTTTCAGGGTAACTCCTGAGGGGATTTGACTGATCTTTTCAGACACAAGTTATATTTTTGTTATATCGGTCTTGCTTTATCTTGGTCTTAACCATCCAGAACAAAAATTTAAAAATGAAGTATGAAAAGTAAAGCCACATTAATATGCTGAGCTGTAAAAGGCTCAAGTCAACAATTTCTGACGCTGTCAGGCCTTCAGATAACCCACTACTATTATGGACTACTGGACTATATTGGATTGTTTTGATGAATTCACGTACCTACAATATTTAAATGACAATAGAATACCCTTCTCTGACAAAACTAAACAAAAGGAATACAAATGAAGGACCATTTTGTATCTATAACTATTCAAATGAGGATAGATGTATAGCTAGTTTCTTTTAATTCAATGAGAAAGATTTATACTAATAGTGTTTGTGGACATGATATCATGTCTGCATCTTGTACTATGAATAACCACTAAGAAGACAACAATATGCAATGTATTAATTATTGGAAGTGCCTTATTAATCAGTTTTGAAACTATCTTATTGCTATTTGTTTCTCAATAAAATTATTTTTAAAAAGAGAGGAAGAGGGTTGCTTGCTCTGTGGGCATGTGTACCAACAAACCCTCCTAACCAGACCTCCTAATTGGAAACAGTGATGCAAACAAATGGGCAGAGCGAGGGCATCCACACCAGGCACTTTCGAAGGTTGGCAAAGGCAAGGTTCCTGGGCTGTGTCTAGCGCCTTCTGCCCAGTGGCATCACTAGGTGGGTTCAAGGGAGTAGTTTTGGATCCTTCTACCTTGACTTCCCGAGCCTCACCTGAGATGCTGCCTGCTCCAGCAGCGCCTGCGTCTCCAGCAACTCCACACGCTCCATCAACCTGAGCCTTTTTGTGGCTCTCACTCCAGATAACCTTGGTAGTTCACACGTCCAAAGCCCTAGTTTGATCAGTTTACTCTAAATTCCTTCCAGTGATTACTTCTCCTACCCTCTATTGGTGTCCACTCCAGTTCCAGTTATATCAAGAAAGACATGTCAGAACACCCTAGAGTTATATGATTCCTTTGATACTCATAATGTTCTCTTTTCCAGAAGCCAAAACATCCTGCTGATGGCAATTTCTATCATTCAGAATTCAAAGCTAAACCAGGTACAGTCAGTGTATTGTTATAATACCAGTGTTTTGAGAAGCTGAGGCAGGAGGATCGCAAGTTTAGATCAGTCTGGGTAACAGAGCAACTCAGAGAAGCTCTGTCTCAGTATTACAGAGCTGGGGACATAGCTCAATGTTAAGGCCTTAGGTTTAGTTCCCAGTACTGCAAAGCTATTCCACTCAGCACATCTTCTGAGTGTAAAATGAGCATCAAGGTCCTGGAGTTTAATTCAGAAGAGTGTTTACAGCCTTGTCTCAGTTACTTTTCTTGTCGCTAAGACAAAATTTCCAGCACCCAGTTTAAGGAGGAAAAATGTATTTAGCTCACAGTTTGCAGAGGTTGGCAGGGCGGCCTCCCAGCGAGGCACAACAGAGAAGCAGTTCACGGCAGGCAGAGGCAGCAAGACAGTGAAGCAGCAGCAGCAGCAGCAACCGAATCTGGTTGCTCTCCTTCCAGACTTCCCCTTCAATGTTGCCACCCACGCACAGAGTCAGGCACCTTTGATCACAGCATGACACACTCCATCCCAGCGTCATCCACTCGAGATCCTCCCACCTCTGAAAAAATCCCGTCCACGACCTCATGGGGCTTTGGAGACGGGGCATCTAGACACAAACCACAACATACCCAAATAACCCAAACAGTAAAATTATATATGTTTCCCCTATTTTAATAAAACCCTGATGAAACAGCTATCGGTCTTTCCAAGTAAAATTTCTTTCCTAGTAATGAAGCAATTGATGGACTCCTCATTCCTCTTCCATATCACTTAACTGTTAAATACCTAAAACCTTATTCTGTGGCTGGCATGAAAAGGCAAGGTCAGGATCTAAAGGCTTTGCTTGAGCCTCATCTGTGGAAGTTTATTAACATAAAGACAATTTAAAAAATTCTTTCCTTCTCCTTTCTCTCCTCTCATTGTCTCCTTCTTAGCATATTATCATTCTGTTTAGGATCTATACTTTTTGGGGATGGTATTAATTCAAAACATTGATGGAATTTGAGCCCAGAGTCCCCGGGGAGTAAAAACCACAGCAACTCGCTGCCCTTTCCTGGCAGAAGGCAAACTTAGTATCCAAGTAGCAACTGCGTGCATGCACAGGGCTGGGGGCCTGTGTGCACCATAAATCTATACAAGGCTTGGCCCAAGGCACTCGGTCATACTGTGGAAATTTTCTCAACTAAAAGTTGGAAATGGTACCCCTGTGTCCTACAACTCAAAGCTAAGGTAGAAATTAGGTAAGTACATAATGTTTTGGCAGTACATTTTCTGAAGGTGAGGATTTATAAACTGCCCCTATTTCCTGATGACAGTCTATTCATTCCATAATCTTCTTGAAGTATTTGCTAGGTCACATTCGCTAGCTGAGTATAGCATGGGGACATGTGTAAAATGCATTCCACAAGGTGACCATTACCATTGACTTAGGGCACACCTACCTCATGGGGAAATCTAATCCATATTCCCTTAAATGTCCAGAGGAGGGACTGAAATGGACCCTGGGCCCTGAATCCTTGTGGCTTTGCATTTTGCTGGTTTTTTTGTTTGTTTGTTTTTTGTGTTTTTTAAACTCACTTTAACCAGTTCTATGTTTCATGAGTTCCTTTCCTGCTGACTGCCTTCTCCCATTTCCCCTGAGCCCCTTGGCAGGGTCCCGGACAGGGCATCTCTGCACTCCTCTGCTCTTAGGTTTATCAGGAGCTGCACTGCAAGCACCAAGAAATAAAGGAAATCTGCTGAGTCTGCTCCCTTGCCTCCATGACACTACCTTAGGACGAGCTTTTGATTTTTTTTTTTTTTTCAAATGAGCTTCAACCTCTCCTAAGTCAGTACAGAAGGCTTCATGATAGGAAGGTGTTAAGATTATCCAAAGCAACAGTTTCCCCAGGATAGGAATTTCAGGGGTTGTTTTTATCATTTCTCATAGGATTGTCCATGCTATGGAGAATTCTGTCATGCAATCTAATATTTAAATACCAGTTGTATGTCAAATCTTCTTCCTAAAAATATTTTTAGAGAACCAGATCTTTTGAAATCAATGCACCTTTACATAAACTAAAGAATATTTTAGGGACGGCCAGATAGCTCAGCAGACTAAAGTGCCTACTTATGCAGGTGCAGAGACTGGGGTTCGATCTCTGGCATGCCATGACAGCCCCACCCCCAGGAAGCACTGAGATGGCTACTGAGACTGGGTATGGTGGCACACACCTATAGTCCCAGCACTTGGGAGGCTGAAAACAGGAGGACTACAAGTCCAACCTATGTAGTGAGACCCTATAGACCCTGTCCTAAATATATAAAAAAGGAATATTTTGTAAGCACAGATCTTTCTGTCTCTGTCTCTGTCTCTGTCTCTCTCTCTCTCTCTCTCTCTCTCTCTCTCTCTCTCTCTCTCTCTCTCACACACACACACACACTCACACACCACTCATAAACCTATTATTGTGTAAAATACAAGAACATTTATTTACTGCCTGAATTTCTCTGGGCAGGGGTAGGTTGGCAAAAGGCAATGAAAATGAGAAAAAAAGACAAAGAGTTTGACTTTTTAACAGTCTCGTAGGTCAAATACAAACACAGGTGATGTTTTGCAGAATAAAATCTGTAGACCAAGATATATCAGCTACTCTACCCCCAGTAGAACGAGTATCGTTTGGATCATGAAGGAATAAATATTACATGTCTCAATTGACTAATTAATAGCATGCACAATATAAGCATAGAACAAATATCAATCAAAGCAAGAGCATCTGGCTCTTTCTTTGCAGTTGAATGCAATGGGAAATTATTCAGAGAACTGCCCATAAATTAAGCTGCAGTACACTTTCCTAAGGAAGCAGCAAGCAAGTTCATGTTAGCCTTCCAAAAATGCATTGACATGCAACATTCCCCTCTGCCTAACACAGGCTTCAATTTTACTCGAAATATGTATTGAGCCACAGCTACAAGGACTTAATCTGTGTCAAGTGCCCTGCTCAGCTTTTATGGGAAGCAGCAGATAAGAGAAAGGCTTTGAATCGCAGCTCCACCTCCTTGATTTTATCATGGGAATGAACTGATACCTTCTATCCTACCTCCTTCCTTAATTCTTTCCTTTTAAATTGAGATCTTGCATGTTATAAAATATCCACATATGAAATATGACCATGACGAATTTTTGCATCCGTTATATATATAAGATGATAACTAGAGCATTTATCTACCTTATCCCAGAAAGTTTCATTTTCTTCCTTCCCAATGAATACCCTCCAGCCCTATTTCTACTGGAGGAGATACTATTCCTTGTTCTGTTGGTATAAGTTAATTCTTTATATTCCTGAACTTCATATTGGTGGGATGTTGTACATGTTCTTTTGTGGATGTGCTTTTTACTCAACATAATTGTTTTGGGGTTCATCTACGCTGTATCAAGTTAGTTGTGTTGTTAGGATGGTTGTTACTTGATAGTATTTCATGGTACACATTAATAAAATTTGTTTTTAAAACCTCCTGTGGATTGACATTTTTATTGTTTTCAGTTTGGTATATTATGTAGAGAAAATATTTTGTCAATATATACAATTATTCCTCTTGGGGATGCACCTGAGAGGAGTAGGTCTAGCAGTGAGCAGTACACTTCTAAATTTTCTAGATCATGGCATACAATTTCCAAATGCTCGTACCATTTTACGTGCTACTAATCTGTAAGAGTTCTGGAACCCTGCATCCTTGACAGCCCTGGACAGTTTCATCTTCTTTGATTTTCATCATTCTGATTGATAAGTAGAGGTAGCTTATTGTGAGTCTTATTTATTTTGCCTGCGTATTGAACTTGATTATATCTTTTTGCAGGGTCGTGGCAGGAGGTGACTTTTGGATCCTTTCATAGAGCATGTTCATTTCTTTTTTCTCTAAGCCTTGATAACTTATCTATAACACAAGGTCACTGATAATACATTCTCTTGACCTTGTTGAGGGAATCAAATGAGATGAAATGTGTAAAATGCTTTGCCCGCTGCCCGACATGTGTACTGTTCCATAAATCTTATCAATATGTTTGTCAGCATTCTGATTCCATATCACTAGATAAAAATATATATAAATATGATGCTTGGAGCTATAGATTTGGTAAACTGGCAGGAATTGTCACATGCACCTCACCTAAGAGCAAATGTCTAGGATGGTGGTATTTATAGACTGATAGATGGGAACTTACAGCAGCATACAAAGAGCTATCGATAGAAACAATTGGCTGCTCTATGCCTGGCAATTTGCTAAGTACATTTTAAATGCCAGTTTTCATTTTGCTACAACCCCAAGGCCAAGGAGATGTAGCTTTCCTTTCTTGTTTCCAGCTCATGAATGATTAAAGATGATCTAACTATGAAGAAGCTGTAGTTAAATTTAAAAGGGTGTCTTTGGACCATTAGCCATGAAGGCAAGACTTTCACTGAAATACTGGCTGACACATTGCATGACTCCATGTCACTCGGCTGAACTTGGCTCTGATCACAGTTGTAGAGAGCAATGAAATTTTAACTAGAACGAAAGGCGAAGAAGTAATAAAGCTTTTAGCAATGTGGACTATATGAGAAATTGGTCTAAATACTGTTTTCTGGGATTGAACTATGGAAGTGAGAACCGAGCACAACTTCCTTAAGGAAAAAAATACCTGCATAAGAACTAGTGAGATAGCCAGCTTTTCTTTAAATATTTTGTTACTGCTAGTTTACAGTAAGTTTTTTTATAGTTTTTTAATTCATTTTAATGAGAAAAAAGATGAAATAGCAATGAAACACTTTCAAAACAGATTAGTAGGACAGTTACAATGATTAACACATGACATATTGTTTCCTTTGTAGAGATTATTCAGAGTACAAGATGCAAACACGGTATCTTGTCTAGGCAATATTAGTACATACCTTTCTTCTTATTGAACTAAGAGAAAGTAGCTGTATATCTATCCTAACTATCTTGTATATACATATACATTTTTTTCTCAACAAAATGGTCCTTTATTTATATCCTCCTTTTTTGTTTTGCTTTGTCAGGGGTGGGTGTTCCATTACTGTAGAAAAGCTTGGAGAAGTCTTTAAAGAACCTTTTCATACTTGATTCCAGTCCAACAATTGTAGGTACTTGAATTCTGCAAAAGAACAATAAACTCCAATAGTCCATAATAGTAGTGAGTTATCCGCACAACTGACAATTGTCCAAATTTGTTGACTTGAGCCTTTTATAGCTCAGTATATTAATATAGCTTTACTTTTTATATTCCTTGGTTATACTTTTCTGTTGGATGCTTAAGACCAAGATAAAGCAAGACCTATATAACTAAAGATGTAACTTTTGCTATCAAATCCCCTCAGGATTTACCCTGGAACCATGTTCAGTAGTGTGGGGATCTTTTGTCGGTGTCAGCCATCTGGGTGAGTCACCACCATTGCTTGACCGATTTGGTCTCTGTGAAGCCTGAGCTTTTTTTCTCTCCAAGTGACTCTCTTAGGTACACTATACATTGTCAAACACCTTCTTCTGTGACCTTATAATTTCCTTGATCAAAATTTTGACACCACTCAGTTACAGGATGTTACAGCAGAGGTTCTTTTATGTCCCGAGCCCTC
Source organism: Ctenomys sociabilis (assembly GCA_004027165.1). Lineage (NCBI taxonomy): Eukaryota > Metazoa > Chordata > Mammalia > Rodentia > Ctenomyidae > Ctenomys > Ctenomys sociabilis. Next base: position 4,354 of record PVKA01050410.1, on the reverse strand, counting down.
ACTAATCTTGAAGGTATAGAGTCAAAATACTGGCTATCTTTTTAGTCCACCTACCTCTCTAATTTTTGGGCTGTGAACTTTAGTTGTTAAACATCCAGAAGAGAAGCTTAACTGACTAACTCGATATGTTGATGTCTGTGAACTAAGCAACTACACTGAGGATAGCAATATGTAATACTAAAACCATGCTTAAAATACCTGTCATTTTAGTCTTCTAAATGCATACTGCTTCCAATGTCACATCAATTATTGCTACACTCTCCTTAACGTAAATGTTTGCTAAAAAAAAAAAAAAAAAAAAAAAAAAAGGTAATACAAGTAAAGAGTGACAAGAGAAACAAAATATACCAGGACTGTACTACTACAATGTTGTATATGGCTTGATTTCCAAATTTCTGTTTAAGAAATGTGTAATTGATTTTTAGCATTCTATAGGGATTTAAATTTTAAAATATTCATGGTTGTTGGAAAATAGCAGTTCCATTTTATGTCTAAGGTATGTGATATTCAGACAGATAGTGATGTTAAGCTTAATTGCCTCTATTATAGGATAATAAGATTATTAAGCTTCCCTACATCATTAAGTTTTAATCATTTTTTCTCATAGAAACTATGATATTACATTATTCACCTTAGCAATGAGATTGACTGTTATCACACCTGGTATCTAATCAGCTCCTCTTAAAAAATATACCTCATTAACTGGAAAATGTATAATAGAATTAATAATCTATTATATTAATGTATATAGAATTAATAATCTATATAAAATAATTAATAATTTTAGATTATTGATGAGAGTCTATAAAGTAATGCTTCAAGAAGAATGTGGAGTCACAAAATCTTGAGATCAAAATAGTTATGAAAATAAGCACTGGCTTCAGGGACCAGATCTAAAAGAAACATGATACACACAAAATGAAAGTATAACTTAATCCTAAGGATGACTCCCAGTCAAGACTTAATTGTCATCTACAATAAATAACAAAGTGAAAATGCTGAATCTATCCTGAAAACATTCTGTTTACCGGGCAATAATAGCCCAGTATAAAATCAGAATATTGAGGTGGTGTCGCATAAATGCTAGAACTTCAGTGGACACAAACTTGCATGACTACTTATCCCCGAATTCATGTGTGTGACCTAGTCATTGATCTTCACCCACACATCCACTCAGTCTCCATAATGAGAATGACTTAAGGTGTTTAAAGCATCATGCTTAATGCTACATCAGTACAGTGAGAAAACACACATTCTGACTGTGGGAAGTTCTATGACCACACCCCATGCATCATTAAAAAGGAGCAGCAATTAGCTAGGGTCTTTCCCAATTTCTCCCAATTATTAACAGTCTGGACCTATATCCATGCTCCCTTTCTCTTCTAGGATTGCATGGCTTAATAGAGCAGCCACAATAGAGTACCAAAGCCTGGCTGGTTTGAGCACCAGAAGTTTGCTCTCTTTCAGGACTGGAGCTGGAAATTTAACATCTAGTTGCCAGTGGTTTGATATCTTCTGAATCTCCTGTCCTTGTATTGTGGATGACAGCCTTATTCCTGAGTCCTTACATGGCTGTCATCCTATCTGAGCATTTATGTCCTGATAAATTGTTATAAAGATAGCAGTCATGCTGCATCAGAGTCCAGATACAAGTCCTTGAAAGACCCTGTGCCCACGTACAGTCACATTTTGAGGGGCTGGAGTTTAGGATGCCAATATATAAATTTGGGGCAGCAAAATTCTGCTCATAGCACAGCATAGGGAATGCTCTTGCTGACATAAAGGAACAAATCCTCTACATATGTTCTCAGCCCTGTTTTCTCTCCTTTGCTTCAGAAGTTAGCTCCATGATGACCTCTTTCTCATCACTGTCAGTGTGCTCCCTGTGAGACTAAAACCATCAGGTAACAGCCACCCTCACCCAGCTGTCTAGTCCTGCCGTAGCAATTTCCTTTCCTTAAATCCATTACATCTAACTTCTCAGTAAGTCTTGTTGGTTCTGCCTCTGAAACATATTGCAGATCTGACCCTTTTATGTTATTTCTGCTAGTGTCACCTCAGCCAAACTCATAAACAGCCTTTCACATGCAAACCTGGAATAACCCCCTACTGGCCTTGCTGTTTCTGCTCTCCTCTTCTTTTTTTTTTTTCTAGTTAAATTTATTTATTTTTAAATTAATTTTATTGAGAAACAGATAGCAATGAGACAATTTCAAAACCAATTAGTAGGACAGTTTCAATAATTAATACATTGCATATTGTCTTCATAGTGGTTATTCATAGGGCAAGATGCAGACATGATATCCTGTCCAAACATTATTAGTACAAATTTTCCTTCTCATTGAATTAAAAGAAAGTAACTGTATATATAACCTATTTTGTATATATAGATACAAAATGGTCCTTCATTTGTATCCCCTTTTTTGTCACATGGAGAGAAATCATTCTCTCAGGCATTCACAGAGAACAAATTGGTCAAGCAACGGCCTTGACTCATCCACATGGCTGACACTGACAAAGGATCTACAAACTGCAGTACAAAGCTTCAGGGTAAATCTTGAGGGCATTAGACTGACTATGTCAGATATAAAAGTTATATTTCTTGTTATATAGGTCTTGCTTTATCTTGATCTTAACCATCCAGAAGAAAAGTGTAAAAATATAGTATAAAAAGTAAAACCATATCTCATCTTCTTAAAAACAAATTTGCCCCTGTTTTTTTGTTTGTTCATTTGTTTTTTGGTACTGGGCATTGAACTCAGGACCTTCCTGCTTGCCTGGCAGGCACTTATCTGCTGAGCTATTCTCCCTGCCCTAGAAATAATTATTGACCTTAGCAGCCAGTGATAGTAATTCTTTCACCTTTCTTTCCATCATTCTTTCTTTCTTTCTTTCTTTCTTTCTTTCTTTCTTTCTTTCTTTCTTTCTTTCTTTCTTTCTTTCTTTCTTTCTTTCCCAGAACTAGCTCCAAACAGCGAAGACTTGTAATAGTTCAATAAATCCCATTTAACCTTACCCAGACTTATCAATTGCTTTTATTTTGCCACATTTCCCTTTTCTCCTGATTCCTTATAAATATATTGCTGTTAGTTTCTTGTAATACTCCTATACAGTGATCAAAGTTTAAACTGGGACATTGGTAAAATACTCCTCAATAGTTTCTCTTTTAAATTTTCTAGTTTTCCAATGTTGCCCTTTGTAACAGCTCGAGAATTTCCCATCCAGAATGTGATCGCCAAATGTAATTGTGTTTGTTGGATTTTTAAAGTTCCTTTTTATCCTGTAATAATTAATCTTACTATAAAGACATTGACAGTTTTTAAAAATTGTACATCAACTCTTTATGGAGAGTTTGGTTTCATTACTTAATTACTCATGATTCAATTTAGATTCAAATTATGTGTTATTGGCAGAAATAGGCAATTATTATAAATTTGACCCAGATGAACACATACTGTTATATATAGTGACCCTGCATTGTCTGACTTATTTTCCCCACTCACCCCTATTCATTCTGCCCCAACTATATGTGCTCCTACCAACCAGAAAGCTGTGGCAGTAGGATGCTCTCTTCACCTGACTCTTTACAATGTTGGCTTCTTCAAATATTTCCCTGAATATTCTCTCTTATTAGTTTATGTTGACCACAGCCTTGGTTTAATACTCACCTTCCCCAGCTCCCATGCCCTAGAGTTATTTTCTGTCATGTCATTCAAGTTCCCTCATGGATTTTCTCATGTTTGAAGTGATTGTGTTTATTCATTTGTTTTGTCTTGCTAGAAAGGAAATGCCTGCCCTAGATAAGAAACTTCTTGGAGGTAGGGACTTTGGTTTATTTCCTTCTGAATTTCCAGCATCTGGGATGGAGGGAAAAAAAATTACTTATGACTTCCTATTACTCCTTATCCTGCATTATGTTATTACTCAAATTTCAAATATAAATACGACTGGGAAATTTATTACTAATAGGCTCTGATTTAGTCACGCTATGGACAAAGCATCAGGCAAGACATCGAAGTGTGACCAAACCTGTGTTTCCTTGCCATTTGGTTCTTAATTTTTCCAAGTAAAGTAAGTAGCCCAGAGCTATGTCTGTTACTACTCTGCTTGTCCAACAGATGCTTGGCCAGCAAAACAAGTCATTTTATGACCTGCTGCCAATTCCATTACCGACAAACAGTATTTAGTAGCAGCTCCTTTTCACAGCCTTATTAATTACCTTGATCATGAGATTTGTAAAAAGAGGAGAGTATTTTCCCCATGACAAATGTAAGCCAAAGTTTAAAAGCTGAGTTTAAAGGTTTGAACATTTTTTCTTTTTTTTTTTTTTTTTTTTTTTTTTTTTTTTTTTTTT
>PVKA01050409.1:0-12694 GCA_004027165.1 Ctenomys sociabilis | reverse complement strand
AAATATAGGGCACCGATCCCTATTTAAAATACATTGTGATTGTTTTTTTTAACTTAAATAACTATCTTTGTCTCCTATTTGCATGTTGGAAGCATTGCGTATCTCTAATAGGGACTGCACTGTCCTTATTCCTGGTTGTGATCCTGAGAACAGCTAATATTTCCTCTGAGCATTGATATAAGTAAACATCATTCTTTTAAAAAAGAACAATAATAAGTGAATGTTCTCTGTAGCAAGTCAAGGTACACAGAATGGTTCTGAACCATGGGAATTTGACAATTAAAAAAACCTTACTGTTCTGGAGATTTAAATATCAAAATACCAACATCTACATGACTTAGCTTCAATATATTTAATTTCTATTTTTTCTTTCAGTTCATTTGATAATAAATATGAAGGAGAAATGTTGTATTGCAAATATCTTTAACACATCCTTTGTGAAGCTTGTGTCTTGTTTTTAATATTAACAGTTGACCAAATATCTTATACAATTGATCTTTTCAACTGACCTCTTAGGCCACATTTGATGAAGGATAACTAAGGAGGAGTAGAACTTTTATTTCTTTCCTTAGGTGAGGAAATACATATTGAGAACATTCAGTACTGAAATATTAAAGATGTTAGATAATATATCAAGAGCACACCCTTTCAAAATGAGAATGACTCCAAAGATTTTCCAAAGCATGAATGGAAAATAATTATTTTGAGTCCTGATACCTGACAAAGAAAATGTGGATGAAGCCGAGGTGTGTAACTAATATTCTAACTATTGACAATGGAGAGCTCTAAGGTTTAATATTCATTTATTCTTTAGACTGAAGTGACTGGTACTTTCAAAGGTCCACTCTGAAGTGGACCTTTGAAAATTTAATTTTTATTCATAAAAATATTAAATATATATTAAATCTGTTCTCCTTTATGATTGCTCACACATTTATTTTTATATGCTCATTTTTGACCATCATCAGAATTACAGATTTTTAAGTATCATCCAATTCTTTTGTTTCCTCTTTCATTAATTTCTCTACTTGATATATGTTTCTTAGACTGCTGTTCTATCACTGTAACCCTGCTTCCCCCTGACCACTTGATTGCCAGCATTTGTGGAGCCTGCATTAGTCAAGTCCCCTCTCCTGGATTCTGGGCCAGCTCAACGTGTTCTCTGTTCCTCTGCACCAGATGACAACAGAGAAGGAGATGGGCGTAGTGGTGCACACCTGTAATCCCAGCACTCAGGAGGCTGAGTCAGAGGAATCATTGGAAGTTCAAGACCTTTGAGTTACATAGTGAACTCAAGGCCAGGTTGCATGGCATAAACATTTCCCCACTATAATTATTTTAGAATTTACGGTTTTCAAATAAATTTTACACTAGGTAAGCTAGACAAGATGTATATTGATAATAAATGTTTCCTACAATAAATCTAATTAATATAGGAATCATCTCACATCATTCTCCTTTTGTTTTTGTCAAGAGCCAAAATTAGTATTCATTCATTATTAGTTTAAGTTAATTTCTCTTACTCTGAATATTATATAATTACATCACTTACAGTTTTCATATTGTACATTATGTATCTGTGCCTATTATGCTATATATCTTTAGCACTGCATATCTACATTTTGATATATATAATTCATTTGAAATGCCTCGAATGAACCAACGCATTTTAACAAAAGTGCAATTTTATCCATATGTTTTTAATTGAGTTTTATCAGTTACCAACATTATCGCTGGCTCTCTCCCACTTTCTCTAGATTTATTTTCTTCTCTCTGTGAATAGGATAAAAATGAATTAGGTAAATATACAAAAACATTTATCTTCTAGTAACATTATGGATAATTATAAAAATGAAAATATTAACCTAATATATATATATACATATATATATATATGTATATATATATATATATAATAAATTTTGTATTTTGGACAACAAAATGAAATGTTCTTACCTAAAAATGTAATCCTTTCATATTAGGACAGCAGTGCTGGATAAATGCATGAAAGAAAATAAGTGGCATTTTTAGACAAAAACAAATTTAGGTAAATGTTATAAAGCCTGATTTAAGCGCTTGCCTGCCCATTTGTATGTTCATATGTTGTAGTAAGTTTTTTCATAAAGTTTGGATTTAAGATGCAGACTAGTTTTTTTTAATTAGTACATTTTTGTAGTATGTAATGTTTATATTCCTTGTGGAAATTTGGTACTTATACGTAACATATCTTCATTCCTTTCTTTACTTTCCTGTCCTTCGCCTCTCTGTCTCTTGATCAGCTAGCTCCCCATTATCTTTTATTGTATTTTCATTTATATTTTGGTTTCTCATAAAAGGTAAAACATGACCAATTTAAATTTGCATGTCTGATTTATCTTAACATTATGCTCTCAAAATACATTCATGTCCCTACAAATAACATGCTTATCTTTATAGCAGAGTGTGGTATCTACTATGTGGGAATTCTGCTTTTCTTTATTGATTCATCTGCATATATGTATGTAGGCTACCTGCCAGATTTACCGATTATGAATTCTGTTGCAGTGTGTATTACCATAATATTATATCTTTAATTCTTTGGGGAAGATATCTTAAAAATTGAATAGCTGTGTCAAATTTGTAGTTTCAGTTATTTATTTTTGTTATTTTACTAATCTTCTGATGCGGGATCTCACTGTGCAGCGCAGACTAGCAGTGCTTGCTTGTCTCAGCCTCGCCGGCACTGGGATTCCAGGTGTGCACCCCCACATCCCTTCCAGGCTGCTACGGGGTTTCCCGGCTTGCACAGAATTCGGTACTAGGAATCGAATCTGTGTCCTTGCGCTTCCCAGGCAGGCTCTTTGAGTGCCAAACTATCTCCCCAGTCCCATAGCTTCACTTTTTTGAGGAATCTCCAAATCTAGTTTTGATACATTATTTTATTATAAATAGCTAGTTTCTTTTATTTTTGGCCATGGGCAATTACTTTTCTTAGTGTTGGAACTGTCAGATTCAATGGACTTAATTGATTTCAATATGCATTACCATGCTGTTCAATTATTTATTTTATGAAGCCATTTAAATTCCTTTAATCTTAAATACCCACTAGACTGTAAACTCTTTGAAAGCAGCAATTTTTGTGTGTTTTGTTAATGACAGAGTCTGGGCTCTCAGAAAAAATGCCTTTATGTGTGATTTGTTCAATAAATATTTGTTGGTCTGATGAACTAACAAAATACAGAAAACATTCCTTCTTTTGGTGTCCTTGTAAAAGAGCATTCGATGTTTTCACAGTCGTGGCTCTGGCTCTGGTCTCCATGCCCAAGTCTTATTTATTTATTGGTTTTAAAAATTATAGTATTATTTTGTTTTTATTTTAAGACATTATCTCACCAAGTTCCCAGGAGGGTCTTGAATATGTGATTTTTCCTCCTCAGTAGTGTACTTCACTGCATTTCACTCAAAACTTTTGCGCTGACCAAATAGCTCAGCGGATTAAAGCACCTGAAAGCAGGAACAGGGTCCGGGAGTTTGTTCCCTAGGCCTGTGGTGCTGGCCGTGCCCCCGGGGTGCACTGAGACAGCAATTGAGATTGGGCATGGTAGCCAGCACCTGTAATCCCAGTTCTTGGGAGGCTGGAAACAGGTGTATCACTACAAGTCTGATCTAATAGTGAGACCCTGTAAACCCAAAATCTTTTTTGACTTTCTCTTTTAACTAGTGGGTTGCTTGTCTCATTGGTTTGAGTAAAAATATTCCATGTTGTCTTTTTAGAAATAACTTGTACAGGACAAAGCTTGGATTAGAAAGTAAGAAAGTGTCTTAAAGGACTTTAGCTGAAAGCATAGTAGAATCAGGGTGGTTTTAAACACACTACTTTATTTTGTGGGAAAATGGCCACTTTATGAAGCAGTTCTGGAAGTCATCTCTTATGAAGAGTTGTGGTATTTTGGTTTCTTCACTGTCCTGAACTGGTTCGAAGACTTGGCCTTTCCTGGTTATTCTCCTTTTGGGGAAGAGTGAGATGTTGTCTGGTGGTAGATCCACTGAATAAACTGGACAAAGGTGCACGACAGCATTTCTATTTGATAGAAATTTCTGTGATCATTTTTAATCAGTTGAGGAAATTGAGGAGCCATGAGAAAGGCAGCCACTCCCTGAGGAGAATTTTAAGAAATACTTTAGAAAGCAACAAGAATGGTGAGACAAGCAAGTTCCAAGGGAAAAAGAGTGTTTTAAGGGGGACTAATGACTAAGTTTCCTACTGTAATAAACTTTTAATTTAAATATTTCCTATATTTTGTGATAACACCTTGTCCAAATTAAATGCAATGTTTTGAGAGGTAACACAGAAAAAATATATATATTCATATATATATATTTTAGCATATCTATCTATCTATCTATCTATCTATCTATCTATCTATCTATCTATCTATCAGCACTTAGTAATCTGTAAATTATAGGCAAATTAAATGAATGAACAATTGGGATTAAATTAATAAACTATTTCTCAACAACAAGACAAAACAGCAATCAACAGAGAGGAGAGACAACCTTCAGAGTAGGAAATACTTTTTCCAACTAGCTTTCTGATAGAGAACTAATACTTAGAATATGTAGAGAACTAAGAAAAAAGACCCAAAAAATAACCGAACCAATCACAATGTGAGCAAATGAAATACACGTTTTTGAAAAGCAGAAACATAAATAGCTGATTCATACATGCAAACATATTCAGCCTTTAGGGAAACGCAAATCTGCAGATTCCTTATTAGTCCAGTAAGGACTGTCATCAAGAAAACAAAAATACCAATGAGTGTTGATCAGCGTATGGGGGAAAATGTAACCCTTCTACATTGTTGGTGAGTGTGGAGCCTAGTACAACAAATACGGGCTTAGGGATAGAGATTTTTCATAACAATAAAAATAGTAGTTCCATGTGACCAAGCTATATGTCTCCTGGGTATCTTACTGAGTGAAGCACCTGACATTGCATCAGTAATGCAACTGCTTATAGGAGCGTGGTTCATAATAGGTAAATCATAGAAATAGGCTATGCGCTCACAGGTGAATGGATAAAAGTATGTAGGTATATGCTGAAAGTGATGTACTACTCAACCATAAAGAAAGGGAAAATTTGGGCATTGGTGCGAAAATGCATGGATTTTGAAATCATAATGTCAAGTGAAAGGAATAGGACACGGGAAGTTTAATATTGCATGCTTTGTCTTCTATGATAAATATAAAATATAAAAAGTTGAAGAGTAAAATAAAGGATAGTATCTTAAAGGACCAAGAAAACATATTTAATAAAAAGAAGAATATAAAAAAATCAGGAGGGGTATAAATGAATTTGAGAAACTCAGGATATGACAAAAATATAGAATAGTCTTAGAGTCAAGCCACAATAAAAGACAGTATCATTTCTATTGGAAACATGGATAACTCAAAAGACATGAATTTTTTATGTGGAAATGGTGATCTCTGTGAAAATGAAGGTAAAACTGTTAGCACTGGGAAGGGAAATCCAAGGAAGGGAAGGCAGGGTGATTGGAGGTAAAGGGGACAGAAAATGACCAAGAGACCCGTAGGTACCGGTCCTCCAAATTAGTGTGATTATTCTGCATCACAAACATGAGCCAATAAAAGGGCCAACATGTCATAAGCTGACTCACTGTAAAAGTAAAATGTTCATAGAGATCATCATTTCCACATAAAAATTCATATATTTTGAGCTATTTATGTTTCCAATAGAAATGATAATGTCTTTCTTTTAGGTGTGTTTTGACTCCAAGACTATTTTTCTTTTTTGCCATATCCTGTTTCTCAAATTCATTTATACCCCTCCTGAATGTTTTTATATCATCTTTTTTATTAAATATGGTTTCTTGGTCATCTCCTCGCTATACTCCAAATTTCTTGAAACTGAAGGCATTCGTATTCACTTTATAGTTTTAGAATATTGTACTTCAGAAATTACTGGTGTTCAATAAAGTAATAAAACCACACATACACAAAATCAGTGACATACACTATTAGAAAAAAGTCAGATTTAAAAACTTGAAATTAAAGAAGAAAACATGGAATTCCTGTGGAAAGATCATCTTTGAAACCAGATTGGAAGTTAAAGAGATATGAGAATAAAGTGATGCAATTTAACCATCAAACTGTATGGACGGTGAGAGAGAGGCACAGCCAAGTCTCCAAATTTACCAAGAAAGATGAGCAGGAGGACTAGAGAATTAAATACAGCTGCAAAATCTTCTAAATATTGAAAGATTTGTAACCCCAAACATAGATTTCTGTGGGATGCATAGCAACAACAAGTACTTTCACCCATCAGTATATTTGTTCATTTATTTTTATTTTATTCTAAAGAGAATAAAAAATAAAAAACAATAAAAATATATAACATTTAAAAACAAGATGATAGAAAATTGACAATGGTTGTTATACTGCATATTGCTATCTTCAAAGTAGCTGATCAGGTATGTTACTAATTTTTATTGGTTTATTGAAACAATTAGTGCTTAATTGTTTGATCAATTGTATGATAGCCAATGCCTTCATACTTTATATTTTGCTTTAAGTGGTGCGATAAAAATTTAATACATATGGGGTGAGGAGGCATTTCTGATACCTGTTGGCCGCACTGTGTGACTGTAACACTATCCATACACTCCACTGTGTTAACACCACAGACTGCTGAGCATACTTCCCAAGATGCTTTGCAAGACAGATATTTGTTAGCTTCTGTGAGTGGTGGGAGGCTGAAGAATCTGTTCTCATAGTTTGTAGCAATGCCTAGAGAAGGGACATACGCAGGCACAGTGTATCAAAATATCCACCAGGATTTCTGTGCATCCCAGTAGCTCTCACCATCCAGAGTGCTTTGCAGTCTGCAAGGCTGTAGGTTGCAAATCTAAGAGCTCTTTCAAGTCTTATGGTTTTGTTTAGTAACTATTTTGTTTAGTAACTATTTCCTTGGAGTTCACTCCTTCTGTATGGAATTTTTATGGCATGATATTGATGCTATTAAATCAATGATTTCTATCTATCCCAGAGAACTGCAAGGCATACTTCAAAGTACACTTACCCTACAGAATTCAAACACCAGGGTCAACATTACGCCAAACAACTGATGACATAGTGATAAACTCAAAAATATGACATTTTGGTCAATGACAGACTCTGCATACAATGGAGTTTCCATACATTATGACAGAGTTGAGATTTTTCTGTTTCTTATAAACACTGCCACACTGTGCCATGAAGCAATATATTACACATGTGTTCATGGCAAACTTAGAGCACTTCTGTGAGGGGAAAATGTGGTTTATGCAATTGCGTGAAGGATTATATTATTTGATATTTCTCATCAAGTTACTAGTATATGTACCAATAATATTATAATTTTATAGTTATTTTGGAGTGTAATTTTATTATAAAAAGCTTTCTGTCAAACAGTATGATACATGACATAGGCCTCAGCTTTATGTATCTCATGTATGTCTTACGTCTTGATTATAACAAGAGAACACTTCATATGGTTGATCTGTATACAGTTCGTTTTGTGTCAGTGCACTCCATTATCTTCATATAATGAAGAAATCAAAGATGTATATCTAAAAATAAATACATTTTATTATGTAATGCATGACTGTGCTAACTATATATTGATATCTTTATCAACTGCTAGGAATTAACTAATAGTATAGGTCTCTTTCAGTAGGTACAGGTGCAAATACTTTGAAAATTTTACTCATTTAATAATTAATAGAATTATCACATTATTTCTTATATTAAGAAACAGTAGGGAAAGCACTAAATCATTCTAGCTGATTTTATTTAAGTAGTCAGTGTTTAAAAGACAAAAAAAAAAAAAAATCACCAAAAGAGAATCAGAGAAACATGTTCCATTTTTAAAGCAAAAGCAGATAGTTGGGTGTCTTGACATGTGTCTGTATTCCCAGGATTCTATGAGGTCAATGACAGAGGATTTCAAGTGCAAGTTCAGGCTCAGCACAGATAACTTAGCAACTGAGAGACCCTGTGTCAAAATAAACAACAAAAATAAAGAGAATGGCTAAAACATGCCTGAGGATGTAGCGTAGTATTAAGGTTGTAGATTCAATCCTAGTGTGATGGGAGACAGAGAGAGAGAGAGAGACAGAGAGAGAGACACAGACACACAGACAGACACATAGACACACACAGACAGAGGATATGATTAAGGCTAGAGACATAATCTTGTGTATGTGCATTTCTTTAAGCAACATATAATATTAAATTTGATAAAGAAGTGCACAGATTTACATTTACTAAATGCAAAGGTTTTAGACGATATTGCTGTTGTTTAAAGTGAAGCCTTGCAACAAAGTAGTTAAGTTATTGATGGAGAAATGCTATCAGGAATACTTCCTCAAAGCACATACCTAAGAAGATTATTTTCAAAGCCACGTATTAAAGGCTTCAGGCCTTTTTATGATCTTTATTCCATACATGACTGAGTAAAGCTTTAAGACGTAAATTCCCTTAGGTGTCTTAATGGTCACGTGCCAGTTTATTTGACAACTTGGCCATGCTATAGCATTGTGGGTAGGCTGTGTCTCTGCACCTCGAATCTGAGGATGTAGAGCATCAATAAAATAGGAACATATGTGGTAAACTAGAGCAGTTTAACAGAGCATTTAATGATTATTTGCTTGAAAATATCGGTAAAGGGAACTAGAAAACCCTACACCAAGCCCCACAGAGTTCTTTCTCCTAAACTTCTAAATGACCCTGAGTAAAGGTTCTTCTATAGCTGCTGTTTTACCCTTTGAGGGTTTGTAGGCTGACATGTAGCCACTGACTCTAACAAATTCCCTGGACTTATTCATAAACTCTAATGTTTCCCTCCTTCCACCTTTGCTTCTCTGTTTAGATTTATTTTATTTTCCCTTTTGGCAAGACTACTTCAGACTTATGCTCATGAAGTTAAGTATATTATACAATATAGCTGATACTAGGCCCTATTTTGTATAGATAGATTTCCATTTTTTTTTATTATTGTACAATGGAAACTTTGGACCCTTTGACAACCACCATCTCCCTTCTCCCCTCTCCACCTCAGATAATGACCATTGTGTTTGACTTTTAAAATTTCACAGGTTAAAAAAAAATCTCATGAAGCATGTGTTTTTCTGAACCTGGCATAAGTTACTGGTTTAGAGTCCCCCTGGCCCATCTATCTTGTGAAAAATAGCAATATTTGTTGATTTTTAAGGCTGCAGACCATTTCTGTGAACCTGCCACAATTTCATTATTCATCTGCCAATGGACTTAACAGTGGCTTCTAATCATGGGCTATCATGAATGATGTGACAAGACTGCCACTATCTTGAGGTGCTGGAATCAAGACCTCTGGATGTATACTCAGAGGCAGAATGGCTAGACCAGAGGGTAGCTCTAGTTTTGCTTTTCACTAGTTCTACACACTTGTGGCAACGATTTGTTTTCCCACCGATGGTGTACAGGACTTCACTTCTCTGCACACCAAGCTCTTGTGTTTTTGATTATAGTCACCCTAATAGGGTTGAAATAATATTTTCATTGTGTTTTCATTTTCATGGTAATTAGTGTTGAAGAGCATCTCTGTGCATACCGGATATTTCATTTTTTTGTCTTTTTAGAGAAATGTGCATTCAAGTCCTTTGCTATTTTTAATAGGACAAGTGGTCTTTGGCTTTCATGTTCATATTGTATTTTCGACATTGTACCTTGGCCAAATGGTTCTATAGCTGTCCCTTTACTTTGCAGAAGCTTTTCTATTTTCAGGTAATTCCACTAATGCATATGATTTTTTTTATTGCTGTGTTATTGGTATTATAGCTAAAGAATCTAGACCAGTCTAATATCTGGAAACATTTTTCTGTGCTGCTTTCAACAGTTTATTTTCGATTTTATATTTTAATCTTTAAAGTATTGCGTGTTGATTTTGTATATAGTGTGTCATAAAAGTCCAACTTCTTTTTCATCTAGATATTCGATTCTCTCATCATCATTTATTGAAGAAAATATAATTTATTAACTGCATATTTCAGGCATCCCAGACAAAGATCAGTTCACCATGTATAGTTAGGTTTATTTTGGGATTTCTATTCTGTTCTTGTGTGCGTGTGTCTCTCTCTTTGTGTTTTGGTTCTGTTCTATTACATTTTTAACTGATATGGTTTTACAATATATTTTGAAATCACAAAGTATGATATCTACAGTAGCATTTTTGCTCAAAATTGCTTTAGTCCTTGGAGACATTTTGTATGTGCAAAAGAATGTTGCAATGTTTTTCTACTTCTATAAAAAAAAAAAAAAAAAAAAAAAAAAAAAAAAAAAAAAAAACTTACGTTGAGAATTAGGCATTGAACACATAGTTCACTTTGGGAAGTATGAGCATTTAAAAATAACATGGTACAATCTTACACTTATTTGTGTAGGTGTGTGTACCTGTGTGAGGAGTCTACAATTTGTTACACAGAAGATCATACCTTATGTAAAAGTTAAAAGGTACATCTTTCTCTTCTATATAATCACTTTTTTCTTGCCCACATGATTCTTTCCATTTATTTATTTTATTAGTATATATTTCAGTACATAATAATTGTATTTATCATGAGGAGTCAGTACATGTAATCCCCAGTCTCTCAGCAACCCTGCTTCTTCCCATTCTTCATCTCCTTCCCATTTGTAAGTTCTTCTACATATGAAACAAAAGACCAAGCTGAGAGTCAAATTCTTCCCATAGTTGGGAACCTAAAGACGAATTGAGATTTACACTTTTGAGCATGGAAGTCACTGGGGGTTTGGCCTACACAGCTTTTGTTGTGTAGAACTAAGCTCCTTATATTCCTAATTTTTGAGAGATTTTATTATAAAATGATATCAAATCTTGTCAAATGCACATTTTTCATATTGAGATGAAAGCATTAATCAAATCCTGTTAATGTACTGTACCATAAGTTGATTAATTTTCATATATAGAATTACCTTTGTATCCCATGGATAAATCTTACTTGGTTGTAATCAGTATATGATTCTTTCAGAACACACAAATTGAACTCGGAACCTTGTGCTGGCCAGGCATGCACTGTGCCATTGAGCTATATCCTCACCCTAGTATATGATTCTTGAAGGTGAGGCTGTATTCAGATTGCTAGTGTTTTGCTGAGAATTGTCACATGAATGATGATCAGAAATATTACTCTGTACTTTTCTTATTCTGTTAATATCCTTTTTCTGATTTTGGTGCCAATGATGCTAGTCTCATGGGATGAGTTTAGATGACTATAAGAAGTCAATATTATTTTGCTGTTGTATTTGGTAACATTTAACCATAAAGTTATCTATTTGGAACTTTTATTTAAAATAAGTTGGTTTCATTGATGTTCTTTCTGTCACTCATTTGCTGTTGTACTATTCACACTTTCTACTTCTTGATTCAGTTATGTTAAATTCCATATCTTTGGAAATATTTTTAATCCGCTAGATTATCTGAGGATAACTGAGAATATAACCTAGGTTATCTAGCTTAATTATTGGAATAGTTTTGGTAATAATATTCCCTAATGATATTTTTACTTTACCTCTGTGAGATTGGCTGGAATACCTTTTCTCCCCCTTTTTTATTTTTGATTGTATCTTTTTTTTTTGTTTTGTTTTGTTTTGACTTCTGATCTTTCATTTTGTTTTAGTCTAGCTATATGTTTGTTAATTTTGTTTATCTGTTTTGTGTTTAGCACTGAAGCACAATCTTTGATTTACTGAATCAAATTTGTGTTTTACAACTATGTTTTCTTATCACTTTAGAATAATAAGAAATTTGAAAGGATAATAACGAAATTTTTACTTACAGTTACATATAAATATATGTTTTCCTAAATTTTTAATAATTAGTTTCAGGAAACTGCAATCAATAATTTCATGTAAAAATTTTGCTTTAAGTAACTTTATTTGTATATCAAAGTTGAACATCAAAAGACTGTTTCTACTGATACTTTATTTATGATAAAATACATTTCTTATACTCTATAATACATAAGAAACTGTCTTCGAGAAAATTCTGAGTATGGAAAGAAATATATTATTGAGGTTCATAGTTCTCATAATTGAAGAGGTAAAAAAATTGTGAAATAATGTTGGGCTTATTTTTCGGGGTAAATTCACGTCAGTGTATAAGACACCATCCTGAATACTTTATCATAATCTAATATCTCAATAAGGCATAACTTTTTGCTCTTATAGATAATATTGCTTCATGACCCAAAAAGAACAGATTTTCTACACATCTTGGTTAGTTTTTTAGACCAACATGATGGCCATTTTCAGACACTGACACATTTATTTCACCATGTAAAGAAAAAAAATAGAGATAAGTACATTTTTGATTAATTACTGGTGATTCTGTCTCTTTCAGTTTAAGTAACAAATTAGAATATTTTTCTTTTTTGATCTTTTTTTAAGAGAAAATTTGATAAATACATCTTTAAAAGATGGTTTTATAGTTTCTACCCATTAGCCATTACATTATATTGGCTTAGGTTTGTTAATATGTGTCCGGGATTGAAAGTTCAAGCTTGGGGCTGGGGAGATGGCTCAGTAGAATAAGCGCTTTGATGGCAAGTGCAAGGGTCTGAGTTCAATCCCCAGTTCTGCCAAAAAAAAAAAAAAAAAAAGA
>PVKA01050408.1:0-12734 GCA_004027165.1 Ctenomys sociabilis | reverse complement strand
CCCTGTCTCAAAAAGACAAAAAAAAAAAAAAAAAAAAAAACAGGAGAATCACTAGGAGTCTGATCTTCATAGTGAGACCCTGTAGACCCTGTACTAAATAAATAAATAAATAAGAAATAGGGGGGCCAAAGAGATGGCTCAGTGGAATAAGCACTTCCCTGGCAAGAGCAAGGGCCTGAGTTCAATACCCGGTTCTGCAAAAAAAAAAAAAAAAAAAAAAAAGGAAAGAAAAAGAAATAGAGGAGAGGAGGACAGGGGAAGGGAATTTTAAAATAATTCAGCACTGAGGAGGCTGAGACAGGAGGATCCCTACAAGTCTGAGCTGCACAGTGAGAACCTGTACCAAATAAATAAATTTTTAAAAAAAATAATTTTAAAAGATAAAATATTTTAACCCTTTAAAGGAAGTTTGTAAAGTGTTGTCACAGATAAGAATAAATTAGAGGGC
The DNA here is from genome assembly GCA_004027165.1 of Ctenomys sociabilis. Lineage (NCBI taxonomy): Eukaryota > Metazoa > Chordata > Mammalia > Rodentia > Ctenomyidae > Ctenomys > Ctenomys sociabilis. The sequence continues at coordinate 12,286 of PVKA01050408.1, read as the reverse complement.
CGGGTAGATGGCTCAGTGGAATAACTGCTTCCCTGGCAAGCACAAAGGCCTGAATTCAATACCCAGTTCCACAAAACAACAACAACAAAAAAGAATAAATTAGAAATTAAAACAGAAAAACCATCCCATTTTCATAGAAACAAGTATAAATGATCAAGAAGTAAACTGTTAAAAAAAATAAAAGGAAGTAAATTCTTTTTTTCTCTTTTTGAGACAGGGTTTCACTGTACAGTTCAGACTTTCCTTGAACTCACTTTGTAACCCAAGCTGGCCTCATCCTTGAACAATGTTCCTGCCTCAACCTCCCCAGTTCTGGAATTACAGGTATATGCCACTATGCCTCACCTTTTCTAATTTTGAGACAGCCTCTCACAGTATAATTCAAGTGAATTCAATTGAATACAAATTCAATGTATTTGAACTCACTATGTAGTTAGGCTGGCCTTGAGCTCACAGCAATCCTCCTGCCTTAGCTTCAAGAGTGCTGGGATTACAGGTGTGCTCCACCATACACAGCCTAAATTTTTGTTTTCAGAGACAGGGTCTTGATGTGTATTCCAAGCTGACCCCTAACTTACTATGTCCTGCAGACTAATTTTGAATTTGAAGTGATCCTACTGCCTCAGCCTCATGAGAGTTAGAATAGAGGCATGTGCTACCATGCCCAGCTTGAAGTAAACTCTACTGTAGACCCTGTAGGGGTGTATAGTAGACTACACATGAAATATCCCAGCTGTATAGACAGATGCAAATAAGTAGAATTAACTTTTCTTTCTTGGAACTGGGAATTGAACTTGGAACCTTGCACTTGCCAGGCAGGCACTTATGCCGCTGAGCTACATCCCCAGCATTTTTTTTTTTTTTTTTTTTTTTTTTTTTTTTTTTTTTTTTTTTTTTTTTTTTTTTTTTTTTTTTGTCTTCTTGAGACAAGACATTCTACAGTTCAGGCTAGCCTTGAAATTACTTTTTTTTTTTTTTTTTTGTACCAGGAATTGAACTCATGACCTTATGCTTTCCAGGAAGGTACTGCACCTCTGAGCTATATCCCTGGACTTTGAACTCACTTTGTAGCCCAAACTAGCCTCAAACTTCCAACAAACCTTCTACTTCAGCCTCCTGAGAGCTGGAATTACAGATGTACACCACCACACCCAGCAGGAATTGCTTATTTTATTCTCAATGGAAAACTAAAGCAAGACCTTCCCTAAATCTGTTAATATTCTCCAGGCAAAGCCCACCAGGAACACCCCCACAGTTTAATAACCTAGGTTTAGTACTCTTGCACAGTGGCACATCTCAGAGTGTGCTAGAAGTAGGGCATGTGGGATTTGTGTCTGGGTTCAGCGCTCTGGGGAAGGATTTGGGCATCAGGGCTTCACTCTGGATAGAATGCTGTCAGAAGCAGGGGCATTTCTTTGATGGGCTAGGAGAAGAGCAGACTAGACAGAAGCTGATACTACGATCAATAAAGAAAGAAGTGATCTCACTTTATTAATCCAAGGAAGAGGGACAACTTGTTGTTTTCATCATCACGACAGTGCTCACCTCTTTCTAGTGCTGAGATGCGATTATAGAGCATTTTCCTGTTTTGCTTCTTCATAGTCACAGAGTGACCTTGTGTGATGTTGAGGTTCTGTGATATTGTATATGTTCAATAGAATAGCAGGGCTCTTAGAAAAGAAAGCAAATTATAAGACACAAAGCCAAAAATTATCACTATTTGAAAAAGACTAATTTTAATAGCTCAGGGGCATACATGCCTGCCTGGCAAGTGCCAGGTCCCAAGATTGCTCCCCAGTACTATGGGGGGGGGGGAGAGTAATCTTGGAGAATTTAATAAAACAAAATAGAAACTATTACAGATTTTAAAAATTCATTTGGTAACTGGTTAAACAACCGAAATATAAAATTTAACAAAGCCGGGCGTGGTGGCGCAAGCCTGTAATCCCAGCACTTGGGAGGCTGAGGCAGGAGGATTGTTGTGAGTTCGAGACCAGCCTGAGCTACAAAGTGAGCTTAGGGCCAGCCTGAACTGCATAGTGAGACCCTGTCTCAAAAAGACAAAAAAAAAATAAAAAATAAAAAATAAAATAAAATTTAACATCTTTTCAGAACCCCTGAGTGTTTCTCAGACATTTCTTTTTTAAATCTATAAATTGATGCAATTGTAATCCAAAATAACCAATTTTATGTTTGTTGTATGGGAGAACTTGACAAAATATAACTTGGTTATCTGGACTAATAAATATTAGAGAATTAAACCAAAAATATTCTTGCAAAACCTAAGACAATGAAAAATTATAAATCTTACTAAAAAGTAAGCGGTACAAAATGCCTGCGGTACAAAAATCACCCCATAGGTAGGTCTGTAAGACAAAACACAAATGGTGTCCCTAACAACTAAACATAATAGAGTGTGGTAGTGCATATCTACAGTCTCAGGACTAAGGAAGCTGAGGTACGAAGATTGCCTAGAGTAGTATCCCAGCCTTGGCTACATAACAAGTTGAAGTACAGGCTGAACTACATAGACAGACCCTGTCCCGAAAAAAAGAGACAATGTGTTAACCGACATAAAGAGAGCACTTTCCCGAGTTGTTTTAAAATTTTACAGAAAACATCTACCGTTTAAAAAAACAAAAAAAATGCTACAGAGCTGGGCGTGGCTTGTAGAAGCCCAGCGGTAAGAACTACATTTCCCAGGAGTTTCTGCGCTGCCTCCCGACAGGGCTCGCGCGCTTCCGCGCCAGCTTCAGCTTCAGCCTCAGTCCTTGAGTGCAGGGCGATGGAGAGCGGTGACGAGTCCGTGGTAGAAAAACGTGTCCACGTGCGTCCCGCCACGCTGCTCGACGCCGCCCCGGCCGTGCTACACCTTCTTCCCTGTGAGGTCCTGGCGAACCGGCCCGCCCCAGTGGAGCGTTTCTTCACGCCAGCCATCCGCCAGGGCGCGGACGGTGAGGCCGTTCTGTCTGCCCGTGCTCCCGGCAGCCCCCGCGCCCCCCTGGAGCGGCTCTAAAGCTCCTCTCCTCTCCTGCAGGCCTTCAGGTGTCGTTTCGGGGGCGCAGTCTGCGGGGCGAGGAAGTGTCCGTGCCGCCCGGCCTCACGGGATACGTGACGGTGACAGAGGAGAAGGGAGAGGGACTGACGAGCAAGCAGGACTTCGGCGACTCTGAGAACAATGGCGAGGAAGAGGAGCAGAAATCGCTGGAGCGGAGCTTCGTGAGCAAAGGGATGGGGTTGGCAACAGGGCAGGTGGGTGTGGCGGTTCCTTTGCTGAGCCAGGCCCTTCCCCAGGACCGGTTTATGGAAGCTACCGGCAGCTTCAGCCGCTTCACGGTGTGGGGCCTGGAAACCGTCCCTGGCCCAGATGCTAAAGTGCGGGGCGCTCTAGCTTGGCCCACCCTCGCTGCAGCGGTGAGTAGACTTAGGGGCTCACCTTCCAGGGCTAGTTTTACCCCCCTCCCTGTCTTTTTGCCCCAGTGGATTTCGGGCGTGAAGGTGGAGAGCACAAAGGGGTGGATGGAGCATGGCTTGCCCTCCACTTTCTTGTGGCCTTCCTGAAAGGGTCCTGAGCAGCTGGGATCCTCCCTGGGTATGTGGGCCACTGGCTGCTGTACTTGAGAAATTCCACAGCAGAGGTGATTTCTGTTGCAGATTCACGCACAGGTGCCCGAGGACTGAGAGCAAGAGAGCTTGGAATTGAAAGCTATGGATCCCATCCCACTGTGGAGCCATTGATTCCATCAGTCCAATAAAGGAGCTTACCATGGCATCTGTGAGTCTGGGCACGTTGGTGCCCCCAAGCTGGTATGGCTACTTCTCCCACAAGAATCTTTGGTGGCCCTGGCCGATAGAAACAATTTATTGCTGTGAGTGGGGGATAAGAGATCTGAATTTTGCAGCCACATCTGTAATCTTGGCGCTCAAGAGGATCTAGGGGAGTTTGAGGCCAGCCCAGACTACATAATGGTCTTATCTCAAAAACAAACAAGCAAAAGATAAAAAATATTTGCAGTCAGTACCTACCTGATCCCCAGCATTTACTTTATAAAAGAAATTTTTACAATCACCAGCCTTCTGTACAGAGTTCCCCAAGTCCCATCACACTGTACACGCTGTGGGGCAGGGAGGTGTCCTTGTACACAGCTGCCCAGCTCCCTCTGGTCCCTGGTTCATTGTGGGCCTGGGCTTGTAGGCAGCTGATCGTGGAGCTGGCCTGAGGCCTGGGTGGGCCTCGGTGCTGGCCCCTCCCCTGTTCTGGGAGCTGTCCTCAGCCTTGCCTCGGGTGGCGTATCTACTGGGAACCCCAGGGGGGTTGTGTAGCAGGCTGATGGCCCCAGCTCTGCTGGCTCATGCTGCTGTAGCAGGCAGTGTCTGGTCACCACTTTCCTCTCTTGCTCCAATCCTTGGGAGTGAAGTGTAGACACTTGGAGTCAATTCGAAGGAGTCGCTTGAGCATAGCCCGCTCATGCCCATCCACGATGTCCTCTGATAGAGTGAGTATATACTGGCCCTGAGCAGGAAACAGGCCAGCAAGTGGTCAGCTCACATAGGGCTCACTAAGCACCCACTCACTTGTCTGCCCAGCATGCCTCCCTACCTTGTAGTAGTTGATGAGGTTGAGGTACTGCAGGGTGGAGATGACATCCTCTTTCTTGATACTGGTAATTTCACTGATCTCGCTGTGGGAGGGTAAAGGTCAGGCTCCCCTAAATGTCTTCACTTGTCCCCAAGAGCCCCAGGAACACATAGGCCATGCCATGCACCCCCAAGTAGGTGGAGCCAGGCTCACTTGATAGTGATCTGCGGCCTTTCTCCACTCTCTGACTTCAGTCCCATCAGGATCTCCAGGATGGTCTGGGACCAGTAACTTCTATAGGATAGGAGGCCAAGATCGGAGAGGGGCTTCTCAGGGGTCCCTGTCTTCCCCTCCACCTTGGAGAGTTCATAGCCTAAAGCAGTGAAGCAGGAGAGGGTGCTTAAGCAGTCACATGTACACATACGCAGTTTATGAGCATGGGCTGTAGAGTCTGGCTGCCTAGTTGCCAACTTGGCCCTTCCCATTGGTAATTCAGTGATATGGCTGTGTGGCTTCTCTGTTCTGCCTTTTAGTTTCCTCATGGAGGTCAATTCATCTGTGTGCCAAGTATGGTAAAGGGCACTGAGAAAAGCAGCTATAGAAGAGGGTGCTGGGGAGGCAGTGAAGACTCAAGGGCTGGTGCAATGCAGAGAAAATGGCTTGCGGGAAGGTGTATCACTGGTTTTCCTGTGCCACCTCAGCTTTTGTGGCTGGGTGCATGAGGGAACTGAAACAGACCCTCATCTCTGGCCAATCCTGACAGTACTCAAGTGAGTGCAGTTAATTCTTAGTTATGACTTAGGGAGTGTCAACTGCTGTGGGACACAGTCACTGGGCAACTGAGGATGCAGAGGGAGAGTGCACCAAGGTCTTTCTGAAGCAGAGGGATGCTATTCCTCAGAGCAGGCAGCTGACCTCTTTGGCTCCTCCGAGGCCCTCAGGCCCTGTAGAAACAAGGAGTCTTGCAGCTGTTAGGTATGGTTTTTAGTCTGCTGCCAGGACCCTGGGGTGCCTATTGCTTTACAGGTGCCCTTCACCATCTGTCTTAATTAGCCCTATGATGGACTTGAATCTGTTCTGGTTTCCCTGTACTTGTGTCTTTTATTGGTCAGTCTTACCCTTTTGCCCAGTTTCCTGATTTCAATTGGGCACCCCATGGTAAGAGAGACAAAAGATGATGTCTAGAGAGAGGAACCAAGAAGGGGAAGGGAGTACACTTGGGATCCTCCACAGCAGTTAGGTTGACACTGCATGCAGAGTTCTGATGGGCACCTCAAGACCATAACTGCCTCTACAGTCCCCTCCTCGGTGACCACCTATTTATGCTACATTGGCCTGGCTCTCCTGGTAGCCCCACCCACATCCCATTTAACAGAAGTCTCCTGGCATGTTTGTTTTAAGTATCGGCCTGCTATCAACCTGGGGTTATTACTCCATCCTGGTACTATTCAACCAATAAAATTTCTCAAACAAATTATAACTTTGATCAGGTCAAGCATCTGTGTCTTTAGCAGGTAACAGGCAAAGCCTCCCCGGGCAGAGCTTTAATTATTCCAAGGGCTCCCAGACCAGTGAATGAAATGGGGATGGGAGAGAATCAAGGAGGCAAAAAGCAATATTGGGGTTAGAGACACTGAGGGGCAGTATGCCTTCTGGGCTTTAAAGAACTGAACCTGACAAAGGAGTAGAATATTAGGGCATGGTGGTATATACTGATAATCCCACTCTGGGAGGTTGAAGCAGGAGAACCAGAAGCTCAAACCCAGTCTGAATAACTCTGAGGCCATCTCAAAAATTAAAAAAAAAAAAAAGACTGGGGATACAGTTTTATTCAAAAGTGCTGGGTTCAATTTCTACTAGCACAAAGGAGGGGACAGTATATGGTAAAAGTTTGATCATCTGCTGTTTGCAAGGCTCATGAGATACCTGGGGATATATCACTGGCCCTCATCCAAGAACTTGTATCCAAGACCTAGGTCCAGACAGATGAATAGGAATTCTCTAAGGTACCCAGGGCTCCAGGAAGGGCAGATAACTCAGATTTGGGAAAGGTTGGATAATATATAGAACGTGACCAGGGGATAGTAGAGCCTGAGAACCTACTCCAGAAAGCAGGGTAGTCAGCCCGAGAAGGGAGAGGACCTTGATAAAGAGTCCCACCTGTATTTGTCTGGCTCCCTTAGTGACTAGGCTGCACAGACACCCAGCACACCTGTGTGTGGGAGCTGATGGGTGGCCTGGCTTTGCCAATCTGCCAGTACCTGGCCGGGCAGCAGCATACATACTCACTGAACTCAATGAGCAGCTTGCCATAGCCCCGGCGCTGATAGGGAGGCAGCGTCAGGATGCAGGCCACATTGTAGTCTTCTGTGGACTCCTTTTCCTGGAAGAGGGACAGCTGAGTGTGAGAAAGGGGCTTGGTTCAGGGTGAGCCAAAGCTATCTGGATGAGCACTGACCTTTGAGAAGTAGCCCACAATGTGGAAGCCCTTGCAGTCATACTCTGTCATGACATAGAAGAGGAAGGGGTCTGTGTCATAGTACAATGTCTTGTGGTCGAGGAAACACTTGGCCAGAAGACACAGATTCTGGGAGTAACTCTGCAAAGGAAAAGGCTATTAGCATTCTGGGGAGATTTATATCCTAGGTGGATAGGTGAGCTGAACACTTGCTGGTCTCTTTGGGGTCACTATTTTGACTCCAGACAGCTTTTCCATGAGGTATGGCTACCTAAGCCTTGCCCTTGGGGGCAGCTCAGTCAACAACAGTGGCCCCATGAAGTGACACTCCAACAAGGCCTCATCAGAAGCTTTGCCTGTGTGGCAGTCTCGGAAATCTAGCTGTCCATCCCTAACAACTCTAGTGTGAAGTCACTCCCCACTCAGCGACTGAGGTATTATGCTGTGGTGGAAGTAAGGAATTTTGAAATTTAGAATAAGAACCTTAGCCCCCAACCCCAGCAAAACTATGAATCTTGCTACTTTATTTCCATACAGTTTCCACATTGCTCTTAAGCACATGCTGGATATAACCATTAGGACACCAGTGCCATACTTCCACTAATAGAATAATACCTTCAGCCCAAACTTCCAAGGCCTAGGATAGAGCTTCTTGCCAGTCAAGATACCAACTTCTCAAGGCTCCAGACTGGAGAAGGTTCACTTTCAGCAATCTCTAGTTTCTCCTTCCTTACTGGCACTAACCCAAACCTTGTATGTCCACCTCCTATGGACCCCAATCTTGTCACCTGAATTCTTGCAACAACATAGTCTCTCTGCTTGGCCTTTTGACTAGTGATCTTTACCTTTTACACTAATTCTGTAGTTGTCTTTGTCAAGGCTCAAAAGTCACCTCTGTGAAGCTTTGATTCACTTCCTTTGGACCCTGCTAACCCACCCTTGTTTCATGACACTTCTCACATGAGGATCTGAGTAGATGCTGGCATTGCCTTGCTACAGATCATGAGCTCTCAGGATACATCCTAATTCCTGGTCCTGTGTATAGCCAATATCTGCCTTATGTTGGAATTCAATAAAAAAAAAGGCTACACACGTTTTCCAGAGCAGGAAGAAGCTGCTCATCTGACTAACCCCAGAACGCACTGCCCCTCAGACACTGACCTTGTTCTTCCGTCCATCAATCTCAAAGAATGAGATGGTGCCCTTGCGGTAAATCTCATTGCCTGGTGGGTGCCGCAGGTCACACTTGGTCTGAGAAAAAAAACGGGATCAGAGGTGAAGGCAAGGTTTGAGCTACTGGGAGGGCAACCTCCCGGGACCACTCATACCAAGTGACGCTGTAGACACTTGAGGCTACGGCCATACTTGAGGCAGAACTCGCATAGGTAGAGGACAGGCAGCATGGTGAGCTCCTGTGGGTATGGGGAGAAGTACCACGGCTTGAGGCGATGCCTGCCCAGCTCGATGCACTCAATGTTCTTCATCCGGGTGACAATGTCATCATGACTCCTGTCAGACACCAAGCTGCCAGTCATGCGTGGAGCTGAAGGTATTCCATCTGAGCTGTCCTGGGAATCCTGCTCAGGACCGGTGGAAGGCACCAGGTTACGGGGGGACAACTCTGCCACAGATTTCCTCTTTCAAGTGTAATGGCAATTCTGCAGGGAATGTACCATAATCCCCACTTTCCAAAATAAACCAAAATCCTGGAGAAACTAGTAACTTGGAAAAGATCATCCAGTGACTAATCTGAACCATGTTCCACCTGGCTCCTCTCCCCAACCCCACCACTCCCTGTTTACTCTTAAACTAGGTGCTCCCTGACCCCTCCACCCTTCCTCCTTCCCCTCCTTTCCACCCAGCGTGGTCTTCCACAGCTATGCACACCCACCTCATCAGTGCCCAGACAATTTGATTTTCGCTTCCGTCCTGGCTGAGCTGCCACTGCTCTGCGGGCTGACCCATTCTGCAGATGAGATGGTAGGAATAGAACAAGTAGCTATGAGATGAGCCTGAAGGAGGCAGTAAGAGAACAGAAGAAAGGAAGGAGAAACTGGAGGCTCACCTGGGGAAAAACGGAAGCTGGGGCTGTCTCACTGGGCACTGGAGTTGCTGGTGAAACCACCTCCACCTTCCGTTTCTGTAGAGAGAAACCAAGAAAGGTGGGTCAGAAGGTAGAGAAGGTGGGACCTGAGAAGAAAGCAAGGTCCCTGGAATTGCTGAGGGTACCGTTGAGCGGTGGTTGGGTTGCAGGCAGGAGCTGGAGGAAAGCGGCTGGTCGGGCTCGCCACCGGGAATGGCCTCCCGCTCCTTGGGCAGGTTGAAGCGGAGTGTGATCTGGACCGGGATTGGCAAGGTCTTCCCGCTGGCCTGGGCGGAGGCCGGCTGTAGAGATAGGTCCAGGGTCTTCCTCTGGGGTGGGTATGGTGGTGGGATGGCGAAGAGGAGGGGCCCCTCAGCTCAGACTGATCAAACCCCACCCTCTGCCTTCTCAAGGATTTAGAAATGGCCACTGGACTCTGGAAGTTAGCGCTATAATTTGGCCCCATTCATTACAAGCTGAGCCAGGTTGGGAGAGTGCTGTCTCCTGCCAATCCAAGAAGCTCCTAAGGCCATGGGGGGAGAGAAGGAGGAGGCAGGAGAGAAGAGGTGAAGCAGGGGGACCTACTCACCACCTCTCTCTCTGGAGACCCAGGCCGGGAACCAGGAAGTCCGTTCTTGGTAGGGGTCTTAGCCTCTTTCTTTGGGAACTGGATCTTCTTTAAATCCAGCCGCTCGTGGGTCACCCACTCATCCAGACGTTTATTAACTGCAGCAATAAAAAGAGCTCAGGAAGGAATGCCAGAAGCTTCCCCCCAACATTATTCTGTAACCCCACTTCATCCCTGCTTGAAACTCACAGTCAATGTAATGGACGTAGAAAAGCTTCCTGCCACTGATGTCCTTCACACTTAGGATCTCGGCCAGAGCTATGGGAACAACACAAGCGGGGATTTTAGGTGGGCAAGCCTGGAGACTCCGTCCTTCTTCGACCTGAGCCCTACCCTCACACCGAACCCTGTGACCCAAGCACATATAGGTTCTCGCCCAAGCCCTTTTCAGTCACTAAGAGCCACCCTTTTCCAAGCCCCGCCCTGTCCATCCCCACACTGCTGAGGGCCACACCCCTCCCTGGGAGTACGCCCCGCCCGTCCAGAATACCCGAGGCCCCTCCTCCTGCGGGGTGGATAGGTTGACTCCCGCCCCTCGCCCTCAGGTTCTGTGGCCCCGCCCCCCGACGTCACTCACGCCACTCATCTTCGTTGTCCTGGTTCCGCCGCAGTACGGGCAGGCGGCAGCCCTCGATTATCTCCCCCTGGGGAGACAGCGCGGCGCCAGGGTCGGCTACTGGGGGGCCTCGGGCTCTACCCACCTCCCCTGGCTCCCTCCGCCCCGCCCCAGGCACCGGACTCACCACCTCCGCCATCTTCCCTCCCTCCACTGCCACTTCCGGCCCCTCTGGCAGATGTCACTTCCGGGACTGAGAGCGCTCCCGGCCTAGACTTCTCGAAGTTGCTTTAACGAGGACTCTTGAGAGATATGCCACCGAACTGGAATAGAGGAGGCAGCCCGTTTGGGTGGCCGAAAAACAGGCTGTTCGAAACCTCCGGCCAGGTTCTGGATGAAATGCCCCCCAATGTGTACAGCCATTGGAGGAAAAACTAAATCTGTCACGTGACGCCCACCGGGTGCGACGCGAGTCACGTGGACCTAGTGTTTGGGCTTTGACAGACGGCTGCACTCGGGTGTCCCCTAGTGGCTGTGAGAGGCGAAGCCGGGTGGTAGCTGCGTGAGCTCAGCTGGGGATGGGCCTGGAGAGCCAGAAGTACTGGACTTGGAAGCTGGAAGTGGGTGGAGCTAAAGGACTCGGAATGCATCGCCTCTTTGGACGTCAGTAGATACCCAAGATTTCGTAGTGGTTGCTTTGCCTGTTTGGTTTCCGATTTTTAAAATAGTATTTATGCTGTTCGTTCATATATTCAACAAATATTCCCTGAGCTTCTATCTTGTACCAGGCAATATTTTTCGAGCCTGCAATTCATTAGCGAGATAAAAACCTGTCCTCATGGAGCTTATTGGGGACATTGGGCGAGAAGATACAGACATAGCAAATAAATATATTAAAAATTATTTATTAAAGAGCGATATGCCAGATGTGGTGGCACATACCTTTTAACTACTTGAGAAGCTAAAGCAAAAAGATCGCAAGTTGAAGAGGCCAGTCTAGACAACTTGGGTAGACTGTCATAAAATCAGAAAAGGGCTTGGGATGTAAGTTGGTGGTAGAGTGCTTTTCTAGTGTGTAGTAAGATGCTGGGTTCAATCCCCAGTACCACAACCCCCAAAGGAATTAAGAGAAACCAAAAATTGAACAAAGTACAAGAGATGTCTGGACCAATTGCAACTTAAAACAGAATGTTCACTCAGATGTGAGAGCTCAGGGCTGAAGTCCCAGCATTCAATGAGCTCAAGGCCAGCCTGGACTACATAGTGAGATCCTGTCTCATAAAACAAGAACAACAACAACAAAAATACTCAAAGGCCTGAATAAAGATACATTATTGAGTAAAGGTTTAAACAGGCAGAGGGATGAACCAAACCTAGAGGAAAATGTTACAGAAAAAGAGGGAAAAAACAGGTAAAGGAAAAAGCTAGCCTGTAGCTATGCTGCACGTGTCTGATTTATTTCACTCTCTCTTATGGTCATTATGATCTCATTTGCTATAATTGATACAAGTTTATCCTTTATGGGAAAGTAGTATTCTACTGTGTATAAATACCACATTTTCTTTATCCTTTCACCTGTTGATGAATATATAGGCTGCTTCCAAGATTTAGCTATTGTGAATTGAGCATGCATGTATCACTGTAATGTGATGGCTTTTGGTCTTTAAGAAAAGTATTTGGAAGAATAGCTGGATCAAAAAAAAGAAAAAGAAAAGAAAAGCTGGGTCAAGTAGAATTTATAGTTTAAGGGTTTTTTAATTTTTTTTTTTTTTGTTTATTTGGTACAGGGTCTTGCTACACAGCTTGGACTCATAGTGATCCTCCTGTCTAAGCCTCCCCAGCACTGAAGTTACAGGCGTGTGCCACGCCGGTTTTGGTGAGCTATCTCTCCAACCCTTTTTTTTTTTTTTTTTTTTTTTTTTTTTTTTTTTTTTTTTTTTTTTTTTTTTTTTTTTTTTTTTTTTTTTTTTTTTTTTTTTTTT
>PVKA01050407.1:0-12754 GCA_004027165.1 Ctenomys sociabilis | reverse complement strand
TCTATTCAGTATTTTTATTTCTTTATTATTTAGTTTTAGTGGATTTTGTGTGTCCAGGAACTTATTTATTTCATCTCTGTCATACAACTCCCTGCTATACAATTTTTCATAATACTCATTGTCTTAGTTACTTTTCTCTTATTGCTTAGACAAAATACCCAATGCCCAAACTGAAGAGAGAAAGCTTTATTTAGCTCACAGTTTGTGGAGGTTTCAAGTCCACAATCAGCTGGCTCCAAGGCAGGGTGATGTGGCACAAGGGCAACAGTTCCTGGCAGCAGAAAACCACAAAAGCAGTAAGAGAGAAAGATAGGAACAAGGGACCAAACCTCCTTCCCTCCCTTATACCGTGTACAGGCTGCCTGCCCCAGGGCAAGTGTAACACACTCATAATCCCAGCCCTGGACCATGAATCAATCACAAACTCTAAATGCTGCCCCATGACTGCATGAGGCTTTGGAAGGACCTCCAGACGAACCATAGCACTCATAATCTTTTAAATTTTTGTGGTATTTGCAGTAATGTTCCCACTTCGGTTTCTAATTTCAGGCTCCCTCTCTCACTCCTTACTTCTCTTCTTGCACTGTTCTTCACCACCTTCCCTCTCTTCCTCCCTCCCTCTCTCCTGGTTTCCTTCCTTCTCTTTGTCAACATTAGTTGACAAATGTTTGTCAAATTTTATCCATTCAAGAGACCAAGGTTTTTTTTTTTTTTTTGAGACAAGGTCTTGCTATATAGTAGTTTAGGGTATCCTTGTGCTCTCTACTGTAGCCCCCAGGCTGATCCAGAGCTCCTAGAGATCTTCCCATCTCAGCCTCCAGAGTGAGTGCTGGGATTACAGTCTTGCACCCATACCCTGTTCTGGGACTGTCATGGCCTACAGGGTTGTGACCACAAGCAGAGCATGCAGGTCTGGGGATCAAACTCTGAACCTTGTGTTTGCCAGGCAGGTGCTTATGCCTCTAGCTATGTCCCCAGCCCCAAGAGATCAAGTTTTGGCTTTATTGATTTTCTTTATTGTTGATATTCTCTATGTCACTTTACTAATCTTTATAATTTTCTTCTTTCTATTGACTTTGGGTTTAATTTTTTCTTTTTATACTAGTTTCTTAAATTGTCAATGTAAGTTATTAATTTGAGATATTTCTTCTTCTTTCTTTTTGGCAGAACCGAGGATTAAACTCAGGCCCTTGTACTTTCCAGGGAAGCGCTTATTCTACTGAGCCATCTCCCTGGCCCTCTTGCATTTATAGCTATAAAATTTCTTCTTAAGACTGTATTCTTAAATTTTGATATGCTATATTGTGTTCCAATTCTCGTTTTTTTTTTTCTTGATCCATGGGGTTATTTAAAAGTACGTAGGTTAATTTACATAAATTTGTGAATTTTCCATTTTTTAAATTCATTCTGTTATGGTTGGAGAATATATTTTACATGATATATACATTTTAAAATTTTATGACATTCATTTCTGGAAGAACATCTGTCCTGAAGAATATCCTCATGCAATTAAGAAGAATGTGCTTGTTGTTCAATATGATGTTTCCTATAAATGTTTGTTAGTTTAGCTCGGTTATTGTACCATGTAAGCCTTCTATTGCCCTGCTTATCTTCTGGTTGTATTATCCATTACAGAGAAAGGGATATTGAAATCTCACATTACTGCAGAACTGTATATTACCCAGTTCAATCTTCTCATTTTTTTAATCTTTAAAGAATACAAAATAGTGATAGGAAGAAATCACCATTAGAAATGATGTAACATTTCACTAACCAAAGTAATAGGAATTCAACAATAGTTGTTGTATTACATGATGCATGTGTCTTCAAATTCGTTGTTCAGATTACCAGATATAAATGTGTAATATTTGTTTAAAAAAATAAAACAAAACAATAATAAAGAAGGCATAAGAAATTCAAAAAAGGGAAAACATCAGAGTAAAAGAAAAATTTTAAGTATTAATCGCTTCTTTTTTGCTTTGTATTGCTTGATGGTCCGTATACATTTATGGTTGTTTATAATGTTTTCCCGTATTGAATCTTTTATTAATTAAAGCATCTTTCTTTAAAACTATAACTTCTTAATTTAAAGTGTGTTTTATCTGTTGATAATAGCTATCCTTACTCTCTTTTAGCTGCTTTTTTCATCCTTTTGTTTTTAGCCCATTTGTGTCTCTGTGTGTCAAGTGATCTCTAGTCTCAGCTACTCAGGAGGCAGAAGCAGATAAAATAGTTGAGCTTCTGCAAAGCGAGGCCAGCCTGGGCCGCATAGCAAAGCCCTAAATATATAAAAAAATATCAAGCCATTTTTATCATGGCTCCTTTAGAATTTCTGTCATGCAATTCTATTACCTCTGTCATTTTGCTGTTGGTAGTGACTTGTATTGATTTTCCTTTCTTTTTTTTTCAGTTTGCAGTCCTTTTTTTTTTTTTGTTATGAATGGGAAGTTTCAATTAGAACTCAACATTGTGTTGTTTTTGGGTTCCAAGGTACTCAGTTGGTTTGCCATATACTTGTCTTAAGTATAATGTCATAAGTTTTTATTATATTAGTGGAAAATTTTTGTACTATTTTACAATATGCTGATATTACTTAAACATTTGTCTTTAACTGGCTTCCTGTGACACAACTTCAGAGTGCAAAGAGAGAATCCTCCCTGCTCTGCCAGGCAGAGGTAGATGTCTAGTTCTCCAAACCCAATGGGGGACACTCCTGAATACAGATAGGGCTGGATGTTCTGGATCCCCACAGTGCCCAGCGCCTGATAGTTCCATGATGAGGTGGTTAGAAACACCTTGTTACTATCCTGCATCTAGCCATTCTTACCACACTGGCAAGAAAGATCCTTTCTATAGTTGAATCATGTTTTTTTTTTTTTGTTTTTTGTTTTTTTTTTTTTTTTTGCGGAACTAGGGATTGAACTTGCCAGGGAAGTACTTATTCCACTGAGCCATCTCTCCGGCCCCTCATGGGGGGTAATTTTGACGATACTATCTTTCCTCTGATACTGTCCATGGTGAAGAGAGGAAGTGGTGCCTCAAAACTGCTGGGGCAGAGTGGAAGTTGTCATGTGGTTCCTACTGACTGTGTAAGGAAAGGGGTTCTACTTACCTGGCAGGAATGACCATTCTAGTGCCTTCCTTGCCTTTTCTGATATCACTTAAAAGGTATGTTGAGTGAGGTGTATCAGTATAGACCATCAGTGACACAAACTGAAGTTGTTCAGTGGCCTTTGCTAGTACGGCTGGAATGGAGCACAGTGTTTTCTGTGCTTTTCTGTAAGAAGGTTGTGGTCACTGTCTAAAAGTTTTCTATCTTGCTAGATTTATTCATTTCCAAATATTAGATTTAAGAAATAAAAAAGCCCAGGAAATTCAACACCATGTTGTTCTTGGGTCCCAAATTTCTCAGCTGGCTTGCCATTTTCTGTCCATCTATGATTGTCTTCCGGGCAATGTCTAGAGCTGTTAGTGGTGCCTGGCAAGAATAACAAGGGAACTTATGTTCATGCCATTTCCTGGAAGCACAAGTAGATCTATGTAAAAGTATTTATAAAAATAAAAATTATGCAATTTAAGAAAAAAACAAAATAAGGTAAACTTCAGCTAGAGGCACATAAATAATGAAGTGTATGTTTGATTGAATCCAAAGACAGATTGTTGACAATGATTGTAGATTTAAAAAATCATCGCCATTCTAAGTAGCACATGCATGCTGGCCCTACTTGTAATCCTAGCTACTTGGGGGATTGAGGCAGGAGAATTCACAAATTCAAGAGCAGCCTGTGTAACTTAGCCTTAAAATAAAACAAACAAACAAAAATGAATTAGAGGATATAGTTAAGTGAAAGCCCTGAATTCAATTCCCAATAGTATGAAATAATAATCAATCAATAAAAGAGTAAGTAAATCGGGCACTCTTTATTGAGCAATGGCTATGAGTGTTTTTTAAAAATATTTTTTTCCATTTGCTAATTTTTATTAACAACCCAGTGAAGTGAGAATCACTTCCATTTCACAGTAAAGAATCTTTTCTTTTGTGGAATCTGGGATTGAACTCAGGCCCTTGCGCTTGTCAGGCAAGTGCTTATTCTACTGAACTATCTCTCTGGCCCCCACAGTAAGGAATCTTGATGTGCAAACAGTTTAAAGGAAAGATTTCAAGCACATTTCCTACTCAATGAGAGAGTTGGGATCGAGACCTAGCCTGTCTTGACAAAGAACCTGTGCTATTAAGGCTGATGCTTCATTGACTTTGCAGGTTTCCTTTGGAAGAGGGAAGCCTGGAGGAAGTTCTGATCTCTGGCTCTGTGGAAAGCCCTTTGTGGCTGCTGCAAGGGTATTTTCACCCAGACTACCAATGGCATTTTTACAGAACTTGCATTTTGTATTATTCCTTTAAAACAATCTCAAGGTGCAATTGGAAGCCAGACTCACTGCGAACAGATGGGGCATCTGTAGTAGAGAGAGGCGGAGTGGCTTGTCTGAGCCCATATGGCAGGAAATGCTGGCAGCAGACCTGGGAAGCAGGTCTTCCGAGTCAGGGGCCAGTGGGCTTTCCACAGCTCCCGGCCCGGCCTCCAGATCAGTCTCTGTGCCACTGCTTTGTTCTTACCAACAGTGTTCTGGTTTAGGCAGAGCTGGTTGCAGTTATATCTGGGCCTCTTTTCCAGCAGCCTCCTGGCTTGCACCAGTTTGCAGACTGCCTCTGATGGAAACCTTATGTGGAACAAAAAACAAACCTGAAAACCAGGTCCATCTCAATATCTCCATCCGCTGGATAAACATCTCCAAGACAGTCGCTCAGGGAGGCCAGGCTCCCTCTGCCAAGTTTTTAACCTAAAGTTTGGAAGTGGCTTGCATTTTCCACAGAGCAGTAAACTATTTTCATTCCTTTTACAGTGAATGACTCCTTATGGGATGATAATTTACTTTCAACCTCTCTTTCAGGAACTGATGATTTTGCTTTCTTGCCTGGAAGGACTTGTGGGTTAAAAGAGAAGGCTTACTTCGTGAAGTTTTTCTTCTTTCCCATTTTTGCTTTTTTTCCTCTGCAAGTCGGCTATGTTTGTTTCAGGGCTTTCGGAGTGTTGGAGCCTTGCCTCTTTATTCAGAGCAAACTTGGCTCCTTCGCAGTGCCCCCATTCCTCTGCTGAACCTAATCTGACTGTTCTATTTATAATTCTTGAACAAGATGAATCTAGTCTTTGTGTTTCTTTCTGAGGAACAGCATCCCCTCCCTAGGATTTGAGCCATTTAACCTCTGCAAGAATCTCTTTAATTTCTCTGCAATTTGCCAGAAAGCAGGCAGCTGAAACCCTATCAGGTCCTGGATCATATCAGACCTGCTTTAAACTGGCACCCTCCTCCATCCCCCAGTCTCTTGGGAGTTGATTTAGGAACAGGGCTGTGTAGAGAAATTCTCAGCAGCACTTTGGAGACGCCAGGGAAGTCTGGGAAGTCTGACAAGGAGGGGCTCATTCTCTGGAGGATGGAAGGAGTCTAAGATGGAAACTGCGCCATTTGTACTCACGCCTTAGTTCCTCCAAAGTCCCTTAAGGCTTATACACACATCATGACTTAGATTCATTAAGTTATTTTGCCTGGAACCCATTTGGCCTCTACCTCTTGTAAAGAAAAGAAAGGGGGACTTAAAAAGGAGAACTGGCTTATTCAATGTTACATAGCTAGTTTGTTCAAGAGTTCATAGTACAATACAGGTATAGTGGTTGATTAATTGTGTCAACTTGTGACATTTAGAGTTAATAAAATTAGGTCCCCAGGTCTTTGCTCCACAGTGTAGGGCACAGCTCCACCCCCAGGGCAGCCTATTGCCTGGTTGGTGTAAGGGGAAAATGAGAAAGGAGAGATCTGCTTCTGTTCTTCAAGGGAGGCCCAGTCTTTGCTTTCAGCCAAGAAGTCATCTTTTGGCTTCCAGTATAGACTCTGGCTTCTCTTATAGATGCTTCAGCCTCATAGTGCAGACTCTTCGGCTTCTGCCATTGTGTCCCTCAGCCTTCTGGCATAGAATCTACAGCCTTCCATTCCAGAGCCAGCAGCCTCTGATTGCAGACTGGCAGGAGGATCCTGCAGTGGACTTCAGAGACATTGGACTAAAACCTTTATTCTCTGCCTTGTAGAAAACTTTTGCACACTTCCTTGTCTGACTCTATGGCTGACCATTGTGAGCCAAACTTGTAATTTCATGTACATCTATATATCTTGGGTTCTATCTGTTTCTCTAGCAAAACACTTGAGAGATACAGTGGGTATACTGTCTTAACTCACCATACACTTGTGCAAGTACCAATTATCTCACATACACGAAACTCACAAAGAAACACTTTAGGTATCCCTTTCTTGTACTTTCATTATTCCCTGAATCCCATTCCTCATTTTTTACAAGTCCCTTCTCTACGTCAAGAAGAGCTCTGTCTTAAGCAGACAGAAACAGATTCACTAAAAAACGTAAGTCCTACAACTAGGAGTTCTGGAAGAGGAAGTATGCCCTAGAATCCCAGGTTTAGAGGGGTAGGTCATCAGGTTCTCAGGGACACCCAGAGCTGTGAATTGGCTTTCCCAGGTCACACTTGGTGACCAAGCTCAGGTTCCAGCCTCTTCTCACAGTCCAGAGCTTCCAGCCCTCCTCCCAGTTCTGCTGGCTCTTTGTGGTTGTTGATTTTGACCTGGACCCAGCATGTCCTTTCAGACAGTTCTTTTTAGTTCAGACTCACTCAGGCCTGCCTTACTTGTACCCTTCCTTACATTTGTAACCAGAGGATATTTTCTCATGCTCTGAAATTCAACCACATTGTGACCTCATTTGTTGTGAGCTTCCTTATAAAATTAATAAGAAAGAGCCAAAATAGTTTTGACCTCACTACTGCAACTAGTCTACTTTTCTAGCAAGATAAGCCAAAACAATCTTTTAACTTTTTAAGGATTAGGAGTCTGTGTATTTATTGAACATATAGAAGCACATTTAGCCTTCAAAACTACTGATTGCCCTTGAATGTGACACAGAGCTACATGGGCCAAGGCCAACTGTGTGTGAGCCTTTCTGAGACCCAGGTAGAGAGAAAAGGCTATAGTCAGTGGCTTCCTACATGTGTGAATAGGTCTGCATACTCATCTGATTCTTTCCATGATGCAGCTTTTGGTTTTGGCTCCAGATTCTTAGGACTGGAGGGCATATGGACATTCTAAGAAAACACCAGCTCAGAGGAAATGCAGAGGCACTGACTGTCCTTGCAGGTGCCTTTACTTATGGTCAAGGAATTTCTTCTGATTATTTAAGAACATGAATATTTCTTTAGTTCTTATAGACATGAATACTGCTATTGAAGGTTTATAAAACATCAAGCATTGTGCTACGTTCTTTCTCAGAATTTTTAAGGAATCTGTACAATACCTCTGCTGAATGGGTATAGTTATCCTATATCTTTTAATAAAAGAAAAAGTAAAGCTGAAGCTTCATTTGAGATCACATAACGAATAAGTATAGCAACATTTAATTCGATTAGCTGACCACAAAAATCAGCTATTATTATGAATGCTTTTATGTTTTCTCTTATAGAATGTGTAAGAATTCTGTGTGTGTGTGTGTATGTGTGTGTAAATAGAGTGATGGAATGGAACAGCTGGGTCTTGGAGAGTGTGTATCTTCTACACTGTATCACCAAATTGCTTTCCAGAATGATTATATTTATTTATATGCTCCCCAGGATTAAGAATTTGTCTTGTTCTAGATCCTTGCTAAGACTTGATGTGATCAGAATTAAAAAAAAAAAGAATTCCTAATATCATATGGTACATCATTGTGATTTTAATGAACATTTTTGTATTATAATGGGATTGATTGCCTCTAAACATATATTATTGCCTCTTTAGGTTTTCTTGGTGAATTACTTCTTAAAAATTTTTGCAACCCCATCTTTTTATTTTTATTTATTTATTTATTTTTGTATTTTAGGGAAGGGTCTACACGGTTTTCGGGGTCTCACTACTAGATCAGACTTGAAGTGATTCTCCTGTTTTCAGCCTCCCAAGAACTGGGGATACAAGCATGAGCCACCACACCCAGTCTCAATTACCATCTCAGCATGCCGTGGGGGTGGGGCCAGCATGGCAGGCCAGGGGATCAAACCCCTGACCCGAGTTTGCTTGCAGGCGCTTTAATCTGCTGAGTTATTTGGCTGACCCTTCATCTTTTTAAAAATTGTGTTTTCTATTTCTAATTGGTTTTTAAGACTGTGTGTATATATCCAAAACATGAATATTCTGGATTCGAAGCCTTTTATGACCATATATATAAACTGCAAACATCTTCTTGTAATATAGAATTTGATTTTTGACTTTTTTAATGAATTGAAATAATTTAGGTAAAGATTGTGCTTACTTCAGGGAAGGTTTCTGTAAAACAAACAAACAAACAAACCCAAACACTGCTAAATGCGGCAAAGTTTACACAGCCTGTACTTGTATACACTATTGTATGTTACTTGACATGCTCAAGCAGCCATTATTATAACCCAGCTTTAGAATCTTTTATCACTCCAATCTTGCATAATTTACTCACTGTATGTTCTTACCCCCTGGCCTAGCCAGCCAGTGATTTGTTCAGAGTTTCTAGTTCTGCCTTTTAAAAAATTTATGTATTTATGTTTCTTTTTTAAAATTTATTTATTTTTCTAAGAATTGCCTTTTTATTAAAGCCAGCACAGAACAGACATAGCAAACAATCATTAGCTGTCTTGCTGCCATCACAAGCTTCTATGAGAGTCCGCCATGTCTTGGCCGTGGTATATTTTGTTACAGGCAGGCCCACAGCCTAGTACTTGGACAGGTTTTCCCTCAATGTTCCCAAATTCTGTCTCTTTTAGAAATGTCATATATCTATGAAGATATACAACAGTGTGCTTTGGCATCTGATTTCTCTCATTTAGTCTCATGCTCTAGAGGTTCATCCAGGGTATGGGCATATTTTATTCATTTTCTTGTTGAATGATAGTCCATTCTTGGTTTATCCCATATTCTGCTTACCCATTTTGCTAGTTGTTGGTCATTTGAATTGTTTCCAGGTTTCAACTGTATAAATAATTTTGCTCTGAACCATTCCATAAAAATTTTGGGTTGATGAGTTTTACATTAACACATAGAATGGAATGGTTGGGTTACATGTCCATTTTATGCTTAACTTTTAAAGAAACTGAAAAAGAAATTGAAACTGATTGCACTAATTTTATCAGAAATATATGTATTTTTAAATGGGCAAATTATGTGAATAGACTTTTCACCAAAGAAAATGCATAAATGGCTAATTAACGCAGGAAAAATTGCCACATCATTACTCAATAGAAAAATGCAAATTAAAGCATGATATAATAGTCAATATCTACATGAGTGGCTATTCTTGTTGTATAGGTGGCCTCCTCAAAGCCTCAGGCAGTTCATGGGGTGGGGCAGCTTCTGCAGTTTTGATTGATTGTCATGGGTGTGGATCCTGCACCCACCCTAGAGCAGGTCATTTGCTTACAATGTGAGAGGGGAGAGAGATTAGCTAGCTGCTTGAGCAGCTGCTGCCACACCTTCTACTCTATGTTCTCTGTCATGTGTTGCTCTGTGCAGGAGCCAGCTGAGTATGGACTGAAACCTCCAGTAACTGTAAGTTAAATAAGCCTTTCCTTCCTTCATTTTGGGTGTTGGGTATTTGTCCCAACATCAAGAGAAGAGTAACTGAGACAGTGGCTCTAACAAAAAGGATAAACAATACTAAGTTGATGAGTTTGTTGAGAATTTTCCCCTAAAATGTTTAGTCACTGATGTATCTGCTCAAATTTCTAACCCACCTTACTAAGTTACCTCTACGTCTGTGTAGCTTTGCCAATGATTTGGCTATAGAGATTGTGCCTATTTTAGCAAAGCTTTGACTCTGCTAATTGATCAGAGTGTCAGGATAGAAATTATGGAGGCATATGATATCTCAGTTTCTCTTTTATTTACTTAGGTTTTCCTCATACACACCTATTTCCCAGTCTCCAAGGTAAATATGCAAATTTTATGCATTATTATATGGTTTTCTTATATCCAGCATCTCCCCTTTAAATTTTTGGCTGATCTCTTACCATTACTAGGGTTGTAATCTTGGACTAACAAGTTGCAGTGCATTTCCTCAAATTTATTTCCTATAGAATTTACCACTTTTAATTATGTGATTTCTTTCTTTACCTGTACCCATCAATATTTACTAGAGCAAGAGATAAGATACAAGATTTTCAAGTATACATAAAAGTTTACAGATGGGCTTACAATGGCTGCCCATAGAGCTTCGTGTGGAACAATGCAAATGGTCTGCCTGTGCACTCAGATCTGAAGGGTTCAGTCAAAGGTCTGGAGCTCCCATGTGAGCTCCATATCAACAGGCTGAAGAGTCTGCACCAGGAAGTTCTCTGCTGAAGAATTTGTGCTGAAAATCAGGACACAGAGATCAGGGTGAAAGCAAAGACTGGAGCTCCTGGGACGGAAACACAGGCAATCCCGTGTTTGGATTGAAGGACTTCCTTCTCTTTTTGTTTTCCTTTTTATAGCATTGTGGTGATAATTCTTCCTAGGGTGTGTCTTCTACACTCAGAACTATGTGGAGACAATCTATCTGTCCATCCGTCTGTCTGTCTATCTATCTATCTATCTATCTATCTATCTATCTATCTATCTATCTAAATTGAAAAAAATAGCAATGAAACAGTTTCAAAAACAAGTTAGTAAGACATTTACAATAATTACTACATTGCATATTGTTGTCTTTGTAGTAATTTTTCAGAAGACAAGATGCAGACATGATATTTTGTCTAAACACTATTAGTACAAATTATATTAATATACTGAGCCATAAAAGGCTCAAGTCAACAACTTCGGTCAATTGCCAGTTTTGCTGGTAACTCACTACTATTATGGATTATTGGACTGTATTGGGTTATTTTGTGGAGGCAGTTTAATGCGGTGTTATTTCATTGAGCTGATACAATCCACCAACCACACCCATCACCCTATCTTTCAAGCCATCACCTATTGCATCCTTCTAACTACGACCTTGACTTGAGATGATTTCTGGCAATAAAGCTGCCAGTTTTGCAGTTTATCCAGCCCTGATAAAAAAAAAACTACAAATTTTTACTAACCAAGCTAGAACTACAGATAAGGGTAGACCCCATCAAGAAGACTAGATTTCTACTGTTCTTACCCAGACCTCTGGTAGTGTTTTAGGAATAAATGCTTCTCAGCTTATCATCTGTCTTTAATTGATTTACAGAGTTCCAACTTGTCATCTGTTTTTAGTTGATTTCCAGAGCCATGAAATGGTTCATTCTGACATTTTTTTCCCAAGAATTGTACTTGTTTTGGAAATGTCCCCTTTACTTTGCCATAGCCCCTCCAGTTATGTCTGTAGGTACACAGACACTTTAATGCAAATAGTAAAATTTGTCACTATCTTCTTTCTTGGTGTTATGGTTACATGTTTATGTTTCATCCAAAATTCATGTTGAGATGTGATCTGCAATGAGATGGTATGGGGAAATGTGGATTTTTTTCAGTCATTCAGTCATGAGGGTTCTATCTTCATGAGTAGGATTAAGTGTCCCAATAGAAAGGCTTGACTGAGCAAGTTCACTCCTTTGCCCTTCCACTTTCTGTCATGTAAGAACACAGCATTGTTCTCTGTCAGAACGGAGCATGCAAGTTGGCAATTCTGAAGCAGAGATGTTGCATCATTACTAGCTAGTGCTATGATCTTGGAGGACATTCTCATCTCCAGAACAGTTGTAGCTTTCAGCAGAATGATAGAAGCCCACTGACTGAATATCATATAGTCTTCCTAGTATAAGAAGCAAAAAGAAGAAATACAAATGGAAATGTAAAACAACAACTAAAAACAATTGAGTCAGATAAGGCAAACTGAATGGCATATGTTGCAGGATACTAATCAGCTTTTCTTCTGGATGGTTAACAACCTACATTCACAGATCAGAATTGGAGAAATAGAAGAGCTACAAGGCCAGCCAACATTTTGGCCCTAGCCTTTCAAGGTCAGCGAAGACTCAGGACATAGGAGAAACTGTACTGCAACATCATGAAACTCAGTTGAGCTCCAAATTTTCTGAACAAGGAGATTATGGAGCCACAGAGGAAAGAGATTGGAGTTCCATAGTGTGCCTGGGGAGAGTCACATGGAGAGAAAACTTTCTCTCAGGCTCTCACAGAGAGCAAACTGGTCAAGCATTGGCCATGACTCTTCCACATGGATGACACAGACAGAGGATCTACAGAATAATGTACAGGACTACAAGATAAACCCTGAGAGGACTTCACTGACCTCATAAGAAACAAAAATTACATGTGTTGGTATATAGGTCTTGCTCTATCTAGGTTTTAACCATCCAGCAGAAAAGTATAAAAATGAGGTATACACCACGGGGCCATAATAATAAGTTGAGCTGTAAATGGCTATGGTTGACAACTTCTTCAGATAACTCACTATTGTTGTGGAATGTTGAACTGTGTTGGATTGTGTCACTGAGTTCAGGCACCTAAATTAGTTGAATGACAATGGAGTGCCTGTGTCTGACAGATGTAGACAAAGGGAGGGGTATAGAAATTAAAAATCATGATGTGTGTGTATGGATAGTACAGTTGGGATAGATAACACTGTGCTTATACATAATTCTATGAGAGGCAAGATTTGCACTAATGGTGGTTG
>PVKA01050406.1:0-12741 GCA_004027165.1 Ctenomys sociabilis | reverse complement strand
AATGCTGAAGAAGCCTAAGTTTGAATTGGGAAAACTCATGGAGCTTCATGGTGAAGGTAGTAGCTCTGGAAAGGCTACTGGAGATGAGACTGGAGCTAAAGTTGAACGAGCTGATGGATATGAACCACCAGTCCAAGAGTCCGTTTAAGATCCAGATTTTTAATAGTGATAAATAAAGTCCTATTTGTGAAAAAAAAAAATGGCATCTACTCCAGAGACACTGTCAGGAGAAATAGAAACTAAAACTAGAGAATTAATAGTTAAAAAGGCAACCCCACTTTTGAGCCTCCTGAAAAACAAGCAGAGAATGAGAGAAAAGGGAAGAAAGAAGGCGGCAAGAAATAGAAGAAAAAAATCAAAAAGAAAATGGGAAGAAGAAGCGAAACATAAAACAAAAAATATAGAAAAGCTGAAGAATATAGAGTTCCAGAAAGGGGCAAAGTAAAGGATCAACCAAAGATTGAGGTACACGGGTTTCTGCTACAAGCTGTGCATCAGAAACATTTGCTCAAAAAGCCAGAAAATGATGAAAAAGAATTAGATAAAAGAGAAAGAGCCAAGAAACTGGACAAAGAGAATCTAAACGATGAAAGAGCCAGAAAGCAGAGCTGCACACTGACAATGAGCCTAATGAATATTTGATATAATTCAGGTATAAAAAATAAGATACGCAAACAGCTACACTCTCTTAATTTACTGATAAGAGACATCTGCTATAATAATGTCTGTAAGTGTAATATCATGTATGCACCTGTGAAAACAGTTTGCAATGTATTAATTTATCGAATCCGTCCTGTTAAGGTGTCTTAAAACTGTCTCATTGATATTTGTACTTCAATAAAATAAAAATAAATAAATAAGATGAAAAGCTGAAGAGAGCTGATGATGAGAGTGGCAAAGACTCCAGGGAAAGGGACCGTGACTATAAATGAGAGCAGGAGCGCATAGAGAGAAAGAGAGGGAGGAAAAAGGAGGGAGGGAAGGAGACAGACAGACAGAGAGAGAAGGAGAGACAGACAGACAGGCAGAGAGGGAGAGAGAGAGACAGAGACAGACAGTAAGAGATAGAGAGAGGGGGGAGAGAGAGACAGATGGAGAGAGAGGGAGAGAGAGACAGATAGACAGACAAACAAGGAGAGAGGGAGACAGAGAGAGAGACAAAGAGAGATGGAGAGAGAGGGAGAGACAAAGACAGACAGAGACTGGAAGAGGGACAAAGAGAGAGAGAAACAGAGACAGAGACAGAGAGACAGAGACAGGGAGAGATGGAGAGAGAGATAAAGAGACAGAGAGAGATGAAGAGAGAGGGAGAGAAACAGAGACAGAGACAGATAGGGAGAGATGGAGAGACAGACAGACAGACAGACAGAGATGAAGAGAGAGACAGAGACAGAGACAGAAAGACTGAAGCAGCAAGAAGAGTGCCACAGGCAGAAGGAGAGGTATGAGAAAGAGAAGACTTCTCAAAGAAAAGAAGAAATTAAAAAAGAAAAAGAAACACTTAGGGTAAAGGAAAGAAGGGCTGGCCAAATAGCTCAGTGGATTAAAACATCTGCAAGCAGGTACAGGGGCCTGTGGTTCGATTCCCAGGCTTGCTGTGCAGGGCATGCTGAGTCACCAGCTCTTGGGAGGCTGTAAACAGGCAGATCACTACGAGTCCGACCTAGTAGTGAGACCCTGAACACCCTGTAGACCCTTTCCTAAAAATACAGGAAAAAAAAAAGATAAAGGAAAGAAGAATAAAAGTACAGAATCAACAGGCACCACAGAAAAAAGTGAAAAGAAAGAGGAAGTGGTTAAGAGAGATCGCCCAAGAAACAAGGACCGCCAGGCAATGCAGCTTTACCAACCAGGAGCTCGAAGCCAAAATCGACTGTGTGCCTCTGATGACAGCACCGAGTCCACAGATTCAGCAGTAGAAAAGAAACAGGAAAGTGGTATTAGCCATAGAAAAGGAGGAGAGAAATGATAGGTTCAGATGGCCGTAGGTGTCCTGACTGGCTAGGCAGCCAGAGAGCACGTGTTCTGCAATCCAGAAGTTCCTTCAGGGTAAAGGAATAGAGAAAAAGAAAGGGCTCCCTGTGCTGGTGGGATACACCGCGGAGGAGTATATTTTGTGTCAAAGTAGAAATTTAATTGCAGTCTCAGAATTAGAAGTACGATTCCATTGTTTTTGCAATTTCTCCAAATTAATTTTACACTGTCAGAAAAAGATGATGTTGAGGATATGCACTGCAATTTGCAGGCAGGAAAATGTCAAGTGAGAACTTAATTTTGTAGAACAGGATAAAAAAAAACAAGAGCTGACTCTAAAATCATAAGGTGCTTATTAATCCTGGATTGAATGTTCTTGATTTGGGTGGAGCAGAGTCACTTTGAAGTCTTGTTCAGATCTAGTTATTTTGCATTGTTGGTGATAACTGTTGGCTTTGTGTAGTGTAGAAGCAATAAGCATGCGATTTTGGTACAATTGTGGTGAAGGGTATAACACATTTTCACTGATACAGAAATTTAAATAGTCATGTCTGTATCCTGATTCCTAAAAATTTTAGGATTAGTTTTATCCTTTGTTTGCTAACATGAGCAAATGATAGTAGTATCAATGATATTTTTAAACCTTCCATTTTACCATTAGCATTTTTTCTATTAATAGGTAAAATGTAGTCCCTGTTTGGTCCTCGACAATCCAGTCTTTGTTCTTTCTTAGGTCTCATGATTTGAGATGAATACACACTTTCTCCAGAAAGGAAACAGCACCGATATCTGTTCCTCTAAAATAACAGCATATCCTGGTGTTTCCACGTGACTCTGAAACATGAAATGCAGCCACTGGATGATTTATACCTGTTGTATATTTTGTGTAGTGCGTGTTTGAATGCTTCAAGGAAAAGAACTCAGTAAACTACCACCTGCTTTTTACCTTAGTTCTATTCAGTTTAATAGTAACCACAGTTTATCTTAAAGTACAAGAGCCTGTGTTCCATCATGTCATGTATGGAATGTTGGTCTTTACATTAGCACCTTGATGTGTTTATATTGTTACATGGGTTTATCCATGGCTTACAGGATGAGGTTATACACCCTTGGGTATATTTTTATTGGGATTTTTATTATGGAACATAGATAATATCTTTCTGATTCACTGAGGAACTTTCGAAAGATGTCACCTATCCTAGGTTTCATGCATGGTGACATATTTTACCTGGCCTTGGCTCTTATCTTCACGTCCTTTTCAGCTCATATACAAGAACACTGTTTCTGAGATACAGACCAAACGTGAAATTTTTCTTTAGAATCTGGCCAGGGATCATGCTTGGGCCTCTCAGGAGGCACTGATGATTATTGCTTGAAGACAACAAAGAATACGTACATACGCCTGGCAGGATGTAAGAAGTCTCTGAAGATCTACATATTCAAATACACCCTGACCATTGCACCAGACAAGTGACTTTCCGACTAGTGCTGCCAACCACACAGAGAATGAGGAATTGATCCTGGTTGGTGTTTTGCTTCTGGCTTTATCTCATTTGTCCTCCTCATTCTCATCCTAAGGTCTTCATAAAGAAACAGAGATGTGTATTTCTGCTCTGGACCACTAGGGAATGGGGCTCTTCTTAACAGGTTAACAATATGTATAGGTCATAAAAAATTAACTTTTTCTCTTTTGTGTTAAGGATTGTATGGAAATTATATTTTTTCTAATATTTTATTAAATAAAAAAAAGAGAACTAGCAAAGCTCAAAGTCCATATAGTTCCCCTATGAGCCAGCATTTAGCTGTGTCAGCCTTGATTTATACTGTTGTCATGTTAACCTCATGGATGTTTTTCCGAGATTTAAAAAAAAAAAAAACCTGTTTACATAGTTCTTGCACTGCCTGACTCAATGCTAGACAGAGATCCTGAACAAGCTCAGGCCTACCTCTGGGTTCTAGACTTGTCATGTCCCAGGATCTGCTGTGGGCTCTGGGTGTAAGACAAAATGAAGTAAATATGAACAGTGGATCTAGTATCTTTCAGGCAGCTCCACCAGGAAAGCTAGAAAATGCTACATCTTCCGCCAGTTAAAGGCAGCAGCTCTGTCTCCTTTGGCACTGTTTTTAATGTTAAGCAAGCATAATTGGCAGTCTATCCTACTCATACTCTATCCTTCTAGCCTAACTTATTTGAAATTATCAGGAAATACCATAAAACTAAGACTTTTTACATTATGCAATATTTTCCAGTTTTCAGAAAGGCTGTGCTTATGCCCAAGGAAGTATGTTAAATTAACTGAAGCAAAATGGTGAAGATTCTAGTTAGATACAGCTTATTAAAATATCTGCTCATCATATTTAAAAACAAAAAATAAAAATAAAATAATAGCTTTAGTCTTAACCTGTTTTGTATTGTTGTCAGTAAACATCAACTGCACTCAAAAAAAGAGAAAAATAATTGAGCCTTAGAAAGCTGAAATACTACAAAAGCCACACAGCTTGTAAGACACACAGCCAACACTGGAATCTAGTTAGCCTGTGTCTAGAACTCGCAATTTATCCCTTCCCCACAATTCCATCTGCACCTAGATGGCATCACACACACACACAAACCTAGAGCCTCAGGGACACCAAGAACCATCACTTCTCCTTCTACATTGGTGCACATGAGCTAAACATAGTTGTACACACAAGAGCACGTACACCACAGTACATGATGTCCATGAACATGTATGCAGAGAGCATACCCACGTGCATGAACACACCTCTGCTGCTGCATGGCTCTATTTCCCTTTCTAAGTGTGCCAGGCTGCACCTCTGGAACCCAGTTTCCCCACTGTAATAGGCTCCTCTCCTGGGAAGACTGCAGGGCCAACCCTCCCCAGTGGTCTGGTATGCAGACAGGCTGGGCCCCTGGGTCTCCGTTCTTAGCACCAATTCCCAGGGTAAGTACAACCAACACAGTGCTGAGGCTGGATTTGTTCTTCAAGATCCTCCTTCTTCAGAGTTTCAGAGCCTATTTTGAACCATCTGGCAAGCCCCTGAGCTAGACTCTCGTTCTTCTGTGCCATACCCACAGGTAGGCCACCTAAAGGGCTTTGCATCACAGGGACTGTGGAGTTGACATCTTTATGTTATCTGCCTCCTATTTCTGCTTGTTCATAATTTCCTGTTTTTCCCCCTACTCTCTTTGAACAAATATCAGACATGTAAAATATCTCTATGTAAGACACAGTCTTACTCACTGGCCCTGCCCTTAAAGGGCCAAGGCAACATCCCACATCCTAAGACCCACAGAGAAGTCTCATCCAGGAAACTGGGTAAGCAAAAGATTAAGTGAACAGTTCAGTAATGACAATGCAGGTATTAAAAGCAACATTCTGGAGCTGGATTCCACCAGCACCTGGCCATGTATCTTTAGGCCAGTCATTTCAGTAACTCTTTTGTTGTTATAAAGACAAAAAACATCACTTAAAATATGTGAAGTTCCTACAGCAGTGACTGGCATAGTATTTAATTATTAGTTATTAAATTTCCATAATTGAGAGTATCCATGGGAAAGAGCTATAATAAAGTAGATGTCTTCAAACAAAATGATCCCTAGTGCAGAAGTGGAAGACACATGATTTGCTTTCAGAAAACTTCACTTTTAAATACCTGTGGTTGATCAGATTGATGCCAAAGGTAAGTTAAGACAGAAATCTATTAATATCTGGGCACACTGGGGGGAGCATATTTTAACTGTACTTTTACTCTGGAATTTCACAACTTGGAA
Organism: Ctenomys sociabilis; assembly: GCA_004027165.1. Lineage (NCBI taxonomy): Eukaryota > Metazoa > Chordata > Mammalia > Rodentia > Ctenomyidae > Ctenomys > Ctenomys sociabilis. The sequence continues at coordinate 6,992 of PVKA01050406.1, read as the reverse complement.
AGACTAAAGAGCACATCTTAAATTTCCTGGCATTGCTAGTGCAGAAAGGAGATTAAGATGCTCATAGTCAAACTAGAAGCAAAACTACGTGTTTTGGGTTTTATTGTTGTTGTTGTTTTGTTTGTTTGTTTGTTTGTTTGTTTGTTTTGCGGAACCAGGGATTGAATTCAGACCCTTGAAAACCTTGTCCTTTAACTCTCTCTTCATTGCTACAGCTATGAGAGATCCCAGATAAACGATATTCCATTAATTATCGGAATCAGAGATGACAGACCTGATGATATAAGATTCATACTGCTACGAGGCATAAAGGACCATACAGGTAGGAAGGGCATGAGGGAAACTGCATAAAAAATAGAGTGATGTACCCATCGGAGAGTCAGGCAATTGGACAGTCACTTGGAGGCTTGAGTGCAGAGAAGGCCTAGTCACTAGAGCAATGGGAGGGTGAGATGGTCTAGAAATCCATACTTCAGTCTCACAGCTGTGGAGCACTAACTTAGGAACTGTCTCATTTCTAATACTCAATTAAACTTGGAAACTTTAACACTCTTGAGATCAACTCACTAGATGTTCTTGCATTTCTTGAAATGAATACAACTAAGACCTACATCTGTAACATGACTTTTTAAGATTGTTCAACGGAAGAGTCAAACCTAGAACTTAATTCTTCTGGCTCCAAGTCCAAGATTCTCTTCCTAACACTAAGTAGATCTTTAAAATAGACATCAGAGAAAGAAGCAGGAGGAATCCAGAATGTAGGGTTTATTTAGGGTAGCTTAAGATTATTTCAAACCAGCTGTCTAAATTGACTAGAAAGGAAAAAGCTAAGGAAACAGTTCCTACTACAATGGTTAGACAGTTTCTGAAATCAGATACTGGAGGTGATTCTGCATCCCAGCTTTTGAGCCTCTGTGATATTAAAAGGTGAAAGGAAAAAGTATAAGAATCTAAAGTCCAGGCTGAAGAGATAGCTCAGCAGTATAAGCACCTGCCTGGCAAGCACAAGGTCCTAAGTTCCATTTCTAGTACCACATACCATGCTGGCCTGGAGAATTTGGCATGATGGTGCATGCCTGTAATCCCAGCCCTTGGGAGACTGAGAAAGGAGGCTCACTATGAGTCCAAACTGCTTAGTGAGACTCCATCAAAGAAGAAAATAATTTTTTTAATCCAAAGTCTTTAGATTCCAAATCTAGAAAATCTCTGAAAATCCAGGTCTTTAGACCCTTTCTTTCTTCTTTTTTTTTTTTTTTTTTTCAGAACCAGGGATTGAACTCAGGCCCTCGCATTTGCCTGAGAAGCACTTATTCTACTGAGCCATCTCCCTAGCCCCCAGACCCTTTCCTATGATTCAGGATGTATACTCAACTTCTTTCTATGTTAATAATTACACTTAAACCTGTAATCCCAGCACTCGGGAGGCTGAGGCAGGAGGATTGTTGTGAGTTCGAGACCAGCCTGAGCTACAAAGTGAGTTCAAGGCCAACCTGAACTGCATAGTGAGACCCTGTCTCAAAAAGACAAAAAAATAAAATAAAATAATTACACTTAAAAATATTGCCCGGTAGCCCCTAATTAAGGCACCAGAAGTAACTGAAAACTTGAAATATTAACTTCTTGAGTTACTTAGAGAGACAGATCCAGGCATCCTTGGAACCAGTGATTTCCAGGAAAGGAGAGGCAGAAACAAAAGAATACATTTAGCTTAGATCTAAACTGAGTTATATCACCTTCTCTAAGGCCAAAACCCATGTGAGATTGACATAATCTGACATAGAATAAAAATTAGAAAGGAGAAATTTCACAGAGGTGAAATGAACAGGACCCAGCCCATAAAGGACTCTACAGAAGCCCTAAGAAGAATGTCTCTTCAAGAGGACTGCTACCATAACTGGCAAGAGAAATGATCCATTTCTCTTGCAACTGCAAGTAATAAAAAGATAAACAGGGAGAAGAGGGGTTTCTACAAAACAGGGTCCCAGACAGAGCCTATGGCCAAGTACTGGTGCTGCCAAATAAGAGCCATTGTTTGCTCAGGACCCAACAGAGCTAGCTAAAGTTCCCTACAGCATTTCCTCCTTGAAACAGGAAGACAGGAAAGCAAGTGATTTTGTAGAATGAGAGGCAGAATTGAGAGTAGAAAGGATGGAAATGGGAAAGGCCCCACCTAACATGCAGGAGCAAAGACTTAAGTAGCAGTGTCAGCAAGTATGCTCAAAGAACATGGTGCTTGGGGCCAGGGAGATGGCTCAGTAGAATAAGCATTTCCCTGACAAGCACAAGGGCCTAAGTTCAATCCCCAGTTCCACCACAAAAAAAAAAAAAAAAAAGAACATGGTTCTTAAAGGACATATGCTCATAGAGAAATACTCCCTTAATTTGGCACACTCATGCGTGTGCCTTGGGTAGACCTGGATAAAGGTTAAAACAGAATGTGGAGTCAGGAGTTCTTGGATTTGAGTCTTAGACCTCTCTCCAATTCTACAATATTCTAAATTTCACATTCCTTAGCTTAAAAAGGGAAAAGTGGTACCAATATTATAGTGTCACTGTAAAGACTGAATAAATGGTAAGCACAGAACCTGTCCTATAAGCCTTAGCTGACATTTTATTTCCAATGAAGACACTTGCCAACTGCCCACTTGAACTCCCTGATTTCATGTGGGCCAGTGGCTTAGAAGAACCCTGAACCAGCAATAAGGGAAAGAAGCAAAGGACAGAAAACAAACCTGAGATGACAAATGTCCAGAAGACAAAAGTTCCAATGGAGAAAGCTGAAGAAGGTGTAAGTAGTCTATATTCTTGTCTATCCAGTCTATCTAATAAGGGAATGAAGACTCACTAAGATGGAGAGATACGATTTAAATGGCTTAGAAAAACCACCTGGTCCTTCTTAACAGTTAACTCATCACAAGACCTAGAATGAAAATAACACCTTTGGGTAGCTTACAGGTGAACCCTAGTCCTAACCATGCTGTAGAAAGGATTGGTAAATTCTTACTCAACTGTCATGTGAGTTTCTAAATGATATAGGTAAATAGGGTAGAAAGCAGTACACAAAACACACACACACACACACACTATGTTATACATAGATGTACAGAAAACAGATACACAGAAGTGAGATGACCTGCTAGAAGTATGAACAACTATAGTGTATCAGGTTCAACTCATTGTTGTGGAAGGGACTAAGCTATGGCCACTGGAACATAACAAATAGCCATGGAACTCCAGGTTGAGGCCCAAAGACAAACAAATAGTTTATTACCACAAGGACAAATGATATTATATAATACAAGCTGAAAGACCCAGTGGGAAAAAAGGACAAAGACCAGAGAATGTAATAAACATTTTAAACAGGAGTAGGATGGAGAGCAGTCATCTCAGGTTGGAGATACCAATAAAGATTTCCATCATTAATAAACTCCAAGTTGGCATTGAACATCTCAACATTTATTCTGTTTTTTAATCTGTAAAATAGTAATACTACTACTGTTCACTACTCAGAAAAAATATGTAATGGACATGCTATGCTAAGCACATAGCTCATTGTGTGACATATACTGAATGATAATAAATATTGCCTCATAGCAGAAAATTAATTTTTAAGGCAAAACAGTATAGATTAATGATACAGTATAGAGAATTAATTTATCTATATGTAGATATTTAGGTTATTTCTTCTATGAATTCTTTTGGATTTTTTATTTTGGTTGGTTTAATTTGGTACTATAAGCAACACTAATAAAAGTGTCTATTAATGTCTTTGTGTCACATATATATGACCATTTTTAAAAAATAGATTTCCTTGAGTGGAATTATTAGATAATGAGATACAAATGTTCAATTCTAACAGAAAGGACCAGAGGACCATACCAGTGACCCTGTCACAGTAGTGTATGCGCATCTGTTTACCTTTATTTACAAAAACAAATTACAGTGAGCCTAACAGATGAAGAATGCATTTTTGTTTAATTTGTATTGTCTAATTACCAGAGATTGAACATCTTGTCTTATAATTTCATTGGTAATTGTGCTACATGTTTTCTTTACATCAGCAATATAGTTGATCTAAACAATAATAATAATATATTTGCTCTGCTATTTCAGTTTTGCTATGGTACTGTTGTTAAAATTTTAAGTGCAATACTTTGTCATTTTGCTTCTATACTTTAATCTCTTGCTTGAAGTGGCATTTCCAGTCTGACAGCACAAACATATGCTCTTTTAATTTTAGCTATAATTTAGTTTATAGTTCAAATACTTTCAGATCATTCATTTATCTCAGTTTTATTTCTAGGGGGTCAGGGAGATGGCTGGGGGCCAGGGAGATGGCTCAGTGGAATAAGTGCTTCCTTGGCAAGCACAAGGGCCTGAGTTTAATCCCCAGTTCCACAAAAATAATAAATTAATAATAATAATAATAATAATAATAATAATAATAATTTTATTTCTATGCATGAGTTAGAAGAAATTTAGGCTTATAATTTTTAAAATGTCTCAATTGATATTTATTTAAAAGCCCAACCTTTCATCATTTTTTTTGTTTGTTTGTTTGTTTTTGTTTCTTATATTTTAGTACCAGGGATCAAACTCAGACCTTGCACCTACCAGGCAATCACTTATTCCATTGAGCTATCTCCCCAGCCCCTACCCATTGTGATGTAATGAACTTTTATTATATTTTAAATTCAACATAGATCATAACTGGTAAATATCCAGATATGTAGAACTTGGTATATTTGTCCATTATGAGGATGAGTATTTCTCTATGACACATATGTGTCTGACACTATCACATGTGTTTTCAATTATTTTGTGCTTTGAGTCTGAGTTTATGACATTTCATTGTCATAATTCTAGTTTTTTCAAAATTATTTCCTCAATGACTATTTACTACTCTAGATGATTTATAAAAGAAACTTCTCAAATACCATTAAAAACTCCCATTGGATCTTATAATAGATACATTTAATTTGATTAATTTAAAAGCCCCTTCAGCTGAGGCTTTTAAAGTCTTATTTTTAGGATTATTATACTCTCTTCTCTAGACTTTCCTTTTCTTCTCTAGACTTTCCTTTAGTGTTTTGTGATGATTTATTCACACAAATTTTCCTCATTTTTTATTTCTTTCACCTCTCTCTTTTTCATGACTTTTAAACTTTTCATAGTTAAGGTATTTTTATTGTTGGATATTATTATAAGCCATTTGTTAAATCTTATTGCTATTTTCAGTTCAAACTTTTTTCCCACGTTACAGTTAGACATTGTGGTGAAATCTTCATGGACCTTAAAAGATTTTCAAGTGATTATCTTGGATTACTTTAGTGCATGATTATGTCACCTAAAAAGAACAGCAATTTCATTCTGTCTAATGTACATGCTTCCTATTCCATTAATTTTGCTTTTTCAATGACTTAATCTACCATTGGATAAAGTAGTCTAGTAGTAGTAATGGGGATATTCTTGCCTTAACTTTTTCATAATATTGATGATAAAAGACATCTAACATTTTAAATTTCACATTCCTATAATTTCCATGTTTAGAAAGAGGACAACACAATTTGGTAATCAGAAAACAGTAACATGCTTAAGAACCGAACTTCAGTAACAGGCCCTTCTGCTGGTACTCCTTTTGAGTAACTTCTCTGGACCAAAAAATTATAAGTGAAATATCCAGATTCTATTATCCAAATAAAAATATTTAAATAACCATGAAGTCATGCTTCAGAAGTTTTCTCCAAATTGTGTGGACACTCATGAGCACTAATTAAAAGTGATGCTCCATACTGTAATATACCTAGTTAGAACTAAGGGAGGAAAAAGATTCTGAATGAGAGTAACTCACTTATCAGGATCCCAGATATGAAAGCATCCAGAACCCAGCGAGAACCAGCACATACTCTAAAGTGAAGAGCCAAAGTATTCATCAGGAAACAAAAGAAGATACAAGAAGGCACAGGGGCCAGGGGTTCAATCCCCAGGCCTGCCATGCCGCCCCACCCCAGGGCATGCTGAGACAGCAATTGAGACTGGGCGTGGTAGCATGAACCTGTAATCCCAGCACTTGGGAGGCTGTAAACAGGTGGATCATACAAGTCTGATCTACTAGTGAGATCCACTACTCACTGAAGGGTCTGAACATTCTGTAGACCCTTCCCTAAAATACAGGAAAAAAAAAAAAGAGTCACCTCCATAAAGGATGTAAGAACTCAGACAAATTACATAACATGGAAGCTCCTAAAAACAAATGAAAAACTTCATCTTCTCATGTAGGTGGAAATCTAAAGCTTTTGAACAGTTTTCATGCTCAGTGTTACTATTTCTTAAAATGAATTTATTTCTAAAATTCTTAACAAGTGGCAGTGTGCTTTTATCCTAGGCTTAGGGTTAGGGAAGAAGCTGTCATGATTACTTTGCTCTTCACATCTCTCCTCTGACTTCAGAACTGTCTGGAGACATGGAGCTCAAGAACCACAGCAGTAGCACCTCACCCTTCATCCTGCTGGGCCTCTCCTCCAACCCACAGCTGCAGAAGCCGCTCTTCACCATCTTCCTCTCCATGTACCTGATCACCATAGTAGGCAACGTGCTCATCATCCTGGCCATCCACTCCGACTCCCGGCTTCACACCCCTATGTACTTCTTCCTCAGCAACTTATCCTTCATGGATATCTGCTTCACAACAGTCATTGTGCCCAAGATGCTGGGGAATTTGCTCTCAGAGACAAAGGCTATCTCCTATGTGGGCTGCCTGGTTCAGATGTACTTCTTCATGGCCTTAGCAAACACTGACAGCTACCTGCTAGCCTCCATGGCCATTGACCGGCTGGTGGCCATCTGTAACCCCTTGCACTATGATGTGGCTATGAGCCCGAGGCATTGCCTCCTCATGCTGTTGGGTTCGTGCATCATCTCCCATCTGCACGCCTTGTTCCGTGTGCTGCTCATGTCCCGCCTCTCTTTCTGTGCCTCCCATGTCATAAAGC
>PVKA01050405.1:0-12744 GCA_004027165.1 Ctenomys sociabilis | reverse complement strand
AGGAAGGAAGGAAGGAAGGAAGGAAGGAAGGAAGGAAGGAAGGAAGGAAGGAAACAGAATTTCACTAAACAAAATGATAGGAACTCAGCAATGGTTCTTATATTGCATATTGATATCTTCAAATTAGTTGTTCAGATTACCAAATATAAGCTTGTAAGGCTGGTCAAAAATTATAAAAAATTGAAAAGGAGAAAGAAAAAATTAAGCAATAAATTCTCCTTTCAATAGGCTAGCAGAAATCAGCAGTACAATTATTCAAGATGTGAATACACACACACACATTTCTTTCTTTCTTTCTTTCTTTCTTTCTTTCTTTCTTTCTTTCTTTCTTTCTTTCTTTCTTTCTTTCTTTTCTCCTTACACATTTTTCTTGATGTTCCCATCTCTCACATTTTTTAAGTCTTGCAAGAGTCCACGTCTGCAGTGCAGAATGAACACACATATTATGGGGATGGTACCTGGACATAAGACATCTTACTTCTTTTTACTTCCCATCCCCTCTCCATCTCTTGGGTCTCTGTTTTAATTTTAATGTAATAATATGGTATAATGTACTGACTGGCTTTTCAATTTTCTTTTTCAGATCCCTGAAGGAGACCCATAGGCACTGCCACCAGCTGTGGGCACCTAGCTATGCCCCTCAGCCCAAGTGGCCTCATGTGGAGAAACAGACTTTAAGGATGAGGAGATCCTGCAGTCCAAGGGGTAGGCAGACACCCAGAGCCAATGGGACCATGGAGGCCACTGTGTCAAAACTTTGTGAATGGGGAACGAGAGAAAGGAAAGCTCAGCAAATTCACCCCAGGCCCACAAACCATGGAACACAGTGGACAGGCCTGATCTTTGCCCCAGGCCCCCTCAGCCCTGAGCAGGGTGAGGCCCTTTCCTGGCTCTATCTCTCCCAAACCACAGCAGCCCCTCACCCATGGCCTCCCTTTCTGTGGTTTCAGTTACCCTTGGGGAATCACAGTCCAAAAATATTAAATGGAAAATTCCATGCTTTCAGAGACCACAGTCAACTCTCATGCAGTATATTGTTATCACTGTTCTCTCTTACTATCACTAACCTCCTATGCTAAGTAATTTACCAGCTGAACTTTATCCCAGGTGTGTATATGTCACAAAGAAACATGAAATCCACAGGGCTCATTCATTCATGGCTTCCAACTTCCAATGTGGATGTGGGGAAGCACCCCATGGGTAAAGGGGCCCCACCACGATGCAGAAGCAAAGGCTTCCCAGCTATTAGAAGTCCACTTTGGCTGGGCACAGTGGCACACACCGGCAAACTCAGCTGCTTGGGAGGCTGAGACAGGAGGATTAAAAGCTGGAGGTCAGCCTGGCCAATTTAAGGAGACACTGTTGCAAAATAAAAAAATAAATAAAAAGGGTTAGGGACATAGCTCAGTACTCCCTGGGTTTAATCTCTAGTTCCAGAAGAAAAAAAAAAAAGAAAGAGATGGAGAGAGAAGAAAGAAGAAAAAAGGGAAAAAAATGTATTTCACTTCCAAATATGCAAGTTAGTAGACATAAATGGCTAGTCACATTTAAGTGACCCCAGAAGAATATTAAAGAGTCAAGAATTTGTTCTGAGGAAAAAATAAAATAAATAAATAAAACAAGTTGTTCTGAAGAATTTTCAAAGTCTCGTGTATTAACAATGTTTTTTTTTGCATAACTATGGATTGAACTCAGACCCTTACGCTTGCCAGGGAAATGCTTAGTCCACTGAGCCATCTCCCCGGCCCTTTAACAATGTTATTCTAATTATTGAAAAACCAATGACCTATCTTTTAATTTGATTTTTAATGGTTTTGATTACTTTTTCTGATCATAAAAGGACTAATTATATGTGCATTACAACACATTTTGAAAATACAAGGACAGATGGGCATGGTGGCGCATGCCTGTAATCCCAGCACTCGGGAGGCTGAGGCAGGAGGATTGTTGTGAGTTTGAGACCAGCCTGAGCTACAAAGTGAGCTTAAGGCCAGCCTGAACCACATAGTGAAACCCTGTCTCAAAAAGACAAAAAAAAAAAAAAAAAAGAAAGAAAAGAAAATACAAGGACAAAGGAAGAAGAAAATGAAAAGCAGTAATATCCCAAGTCAAAGATAATATTGGTAATATTTCAGCCTCTTTCCAGATATTTAGGTCCAGTATATCTGAACAGATAGCTACATACATACAAGCTTTATATAAAATGGTATAAACTATCTTTTCACATTATACCACCAGCATTTTTCCCACTGAATTAAAATTATTCCTAGGGGAGAAGATTATTCCTAAAATATCATTAATGTAAAAGCCTGTGGAGGGGCAGCCAGAGAGCTCAGCAGACCCAAGTGCCTGCTTAGGCAGAGCTCAGCAGCCAGGGGGCACTGAGAGGGCAACTGAGACTGGGCGCGATGGCTCACACCTGCAATCCTAGCGCCGGGAGGCTGAAAACAGGAAGATCACTATGAGTCCAACCTATGTAGCGAGACCCTGTAGGCCCTGTAGACCCTGCACTGAGTACAAAAAAATAATAATAAAATAAAAATAGTTGGGCCAGGAAGATAGCTCACTAGAATAAGCACCTGCCTGGAAAGCTCAGGGTCCTGAGTTCAATCCTCAGTACCGCAAAAAATAAAAGAAATTGTAAAACCTGTGAATGATGGTTATTAAAGAAATAAAGTTTAAAGCTATAATAAGGAATAAAATTAATAATTTTTGATCACTGAATCACTGTAACATATTTAAACTATTTCCTGTTGATAGTATGTCATATAACTAATGTAATTAAAGCATTAAATGTAACTAAGGCATTAAGTTGCTCTAAGTTAGAAACATTAAAAATATATTTATCAGAGAACATTTAGAAAAAATTTAATGGCAACATTTAAAAGTCACTGGGAGGAAATTCATGATCCTAGGAAATTAGAGAAATGAAATTCAAAACAAAGTTACCTACACTGTTAAATGCATAAGGTTAAAAAGGAATTCCCATAATAAATCTTGACAAAGCTCTAAAAGATCATAATGCAATCAAAAATAACATTTGGTGCAAATATTTAGCACCTGGGGCATCACAGGAGCTCAGCACATACTGTCAAGCAAATTAAGGGGAGCAGATTTGCCGACCAATGACAAGACCTATGAGCACGATTCAACCCTCTGATCATCTCACTTGACAGAATCTCTACAGCATGGACACCAAGGTCACCACTGCAGTTTTCTTCAAAGGGGAGCACTACTCACAACTCATTGTCCATGATTAGCAAACGACACAGGTCTATAGACTATAGGAAGCTGATTTTCCCAACAATGAAGAATTATAGGCTGGCAGACGGCTTAGCCATCTAAGTGCCCGCCTGGCAAGCATAAGGACTCGAGTTGGAGCCCTGCACAGCAGCGGTGCTGGCCGCAGAACCTGGGGGAGCAATGCCACCCTGAAACCAGGCTTGGTGGCACGCAGCTGTAACCCCAGCACTGAGAAAGCTGAAACAGGAGGATCACTACAAGTCTGAGCTGCATAGCAAGACCCTGTGCCAAATAAATAAATAAATGATTTAAAAATCTATTTAAAAAAAAAGAACTACAGGCCCATTTGACTCAAGGCGGCATCCGGTTCCGATTCTCAAGCTGAATTGACGGCTCGCCCGGTCTCGGGCTGCGGAGGCCTGTTGGCGGGACCTGGCCCAGGATGGACAGCCGAATTCCTTATGATGACTACCCAGTGGTTTTCCTGCCTGCCTATGAGAATCCTCCAGCATGGATTCTGACACATGAGAGAGTATACCACCCAGACTACAACAATGAGCTGACCCAGTTTCTACCCCAAATTGTCACACTTAAGAAGCCTCCCGGAGCTCAGGTGATTCCTGATTCTGATGCACATTGAGCAGGACTTCAAGAAGGAGACCAAGTTCTGGCTGTGAGTGATGTAGATTTCCAAGATATTGAGCCCAGCAAGGCTGCTGAAATCCTGAGGACAGCCCATGAAATCAGCATGCACGTGCGCTTCTTTCCCTATAATTATCATAGCCAAAAAGAAAGGACTGTGCACTGGAGAGTTTCAGCTCGCTACCCAGGTGCAGCACAAGCTGGCTGGGCCCCCAGAAAGCCACGTGGGAAATTCTTTTTTCAGCCCCTTTCAGGCACATAGGGTGAGGAGGAAGCAGAGACCTAGTAACCAACTCTATTGCCCACACTGTACTGTCTTTTCAGTTCCCTGGTGTTCTAGATGATCTTCATTGCCTGAAAGGAGAAGGATGATGAGGGCTAGGATAAGCCTGGGCTATAGAGAACCAACTAGAAAAGGTAACTGGCATTTACTAGACACCATAGGCTACTTTCTTACCCAGATTAATATTTTGATGATAAAAATAAGTACAAAGTAAAAGAATCTGATTTTCCATCCATCTCATCCCATCCTTACATTACTGGAAGTTTCATATATACTTTGGGGACTGCAATGACACACTATTTTTGCCCTTTCTCTATCCTTTCCCATCAAAATTTATACACAATACAAAATAAATGTTGTGACTTTTCAATGATAATGATTGAACATAAAATGCTCTTGAAACAAGAAAAAGCTCTTCTGGAGAAGTCAGTGTAAACAAATAATAGCATCTTGCTTATTATGATTTATGTCGGTTGTCCCTCAAGCCTTCATACATTACGGACTTTTTTCATAGGTGGCTGAATCTGAAATGTGTGATACTGGGATTAAGGGTGTGTGACTAGTAAATCAGCCCACTGATTGCTTTGGCATATTTGCAGCTAGGACTAAGAGGGTGAGTGCTGTTCCCGCCCTGCGGCATGTAGGCTGCATACGATATAAAGAACAGAAAGGTTTGCCCCGCCCTTGTTCCTTTGCTACCTTTGGGTTACCATGCAAAGCTCCCTCTGTTACCAGTTGTGCTGTCCTCAACCTCTATGAACTGTGACCCCTCTTCCATGTGCCACCCTGCCTTTTGCAGCCAACCAGTTAAGGACTTGAACCTGTATAAACTGAGCTAAATAAACTTTTCCCTTGTATAAAAAAAAAAAAAAAAAAAAAAAAAAAAGGACTACAGGGGCCAGGGAGACAGCCTGGCAAGCACAAGGTCCTGAGTTTGATCCCTGGTACCACCAAAATAAATTAATTAATTAATTAATTAATAAAATAACTATAGTAAAAGTAAAAGTGCCGTGACTGTAAGACAAGTTTCTTCACTTCATTAAAATATTTGTGCATTTAGTATCTTAGTGTAAAACTTTATTTCCTACCTTTAGTGAAATAGTTGTTAAAGTTCAAATTGAAGAAAATGAACGAAAGAAACATTATCTTCCTTCTAAAACATATCTTCTAGTCGATCAAAAGTGTTACCCCTAAGTTCATCCTCACTGTCCCCAGAAGACAGCCCGGGTTTCCTTCGATAGCCATACAGATGGTAAAGAAAACAGCCACGGCTATCCACTTCCTCAGTGCCGTGGCTTAGATAATCCTGATATTTCCTCTTTATGTAATGCTAGCGTAGGCTCAGTATTAGAAAAACGTGTTTTCTTCTTTCTCTCTCTTCCTCAAACACACACACACACACACACACACGTGTGTGTGTGTGTGTGTGTGTGTGTGTGTGTGAGCGTATGTGCACAGCTAGCAGTTTAACAAACACAGCTCACAGTACCTGAGTAAGCCCCGATGGTTCGCTCCCCTCCTCCACCACGATGAGCTGAGATCTGCCCTTCCGCTCGTTGTCCCGAATGCCCAGGGCAACCTGGCTGGCTTTCAGGCGCTCGTATTTGTTGCATGAGGAACCACACCACTGGTAAATTTCCTAAAAGGAAGACACAGATTTGATCTCAGGAGTACGAGGAGGACTTCTTAGTGTATTGCTCACTGTGTTTAACTAGGAAAAAACAAGAAAGTATAAAGAAGAAAATCAAAATTAGCTACTTTTGTGGTATATGTGACAGTATATATTTAAATTGCATCCCTTTCTGTATCCTGTTAATTTGTTCACATTATGAAGTATTTGAATGGAAAATATAAAAGGCATATCTCACCATTCTCTGTATCTATATTCTACTAATTAAATTTTATGAAAGCATGCGTATGAATTTTTTAAATTTAAAATAAATCTACCATATTTCAGAAAAAGTAAAAAATCTGTTAAGGCAGTATACTCTTGATGGCCATAAAAGTAGATGCAATGTTGTGTAATGCTATTTACCCCTGTCAATCTATACATTCATCATTCATTCATTCAAATGACAAAGCCCATCCCCTCTAACAGGGTATTTTGAAGTGTGTACCCATTACACATTAGCTACATGACAGAATTACAGAACAGCTAAATCCAAGTAACTAACATATGTAAAGCAATTCAACAATCCTTATCAAGAACCATAAAGAGTTACAACCTTTGGCCCAGTAGTTATCACTATCTAAAACTCATTTTAATACATTATTCATAAAGAGAAGAAAAAAGCGCAGCTACAAGGCTTTCCATCACTATGTATGAATGAGGTGGTATAAAGGCATTAACAGTTCATACAAATGCTTAATAAATTTATAATGTATAGAAAAAGTTTGACACTTAATCATTACAATTACGTTTTTACATAGAAATATAGACAAACAGAAAGCCAGGCAAGGCAGTACACACCTATAACCCAGCACTCAGGAGGCCGAGGCAGAAGGATTGCTGTGAGTTTGAGGCCAGCCTAGGCTACACAAGTGAGTCTAAGGCCACCCTGCACTGCATAGTGAGAACCTGCCTTTAAAAAAGTCTCTGAGTGCCTAAAATGGGCCAAGTGATCTAAGGTGTAGGGACAGTGCTTGGAACAATGTAGGCTGTGACAAGCTCTCTGACTTCACTGTGGTCCTAATTAACCTAATCCATCATCCTCCTTAAAAATAAAACAGGCACTTTAGGAATTAATTTTTGTAATAAAAATACAAAGCAACTATGCCTTGTAATCCCTTTAATTTTAGAATACGATTTAATTCAGTACTGTCGGTGTGCATTTCCTGTTTGTAGCAGAGTAGTGCCCTGCTGAGATTTCCTCACTGGTCTTCTCCATCTGGGTACTGGTAGCAGAGGCTCCCCTGGGAAGGACATTTGCATGCTATGCCCAATGAGCAGTACAAAGGGTGAAAAGCAAGCAGCTTCCAGAGATTGTTCAATGCTTAGTCACTAGGCATTAAAACCAGTGGAGTAGGAAGGTAATTTTTTAAAAGCAGAAATGCACCCTACCCTCAGGGACTCTGCGTGCTCCGGGAATGTGTTCACAGAATGGCCCCGGGGTGCTGTAGGGGTGGCCAGAGCTGGACCCCCTGCTGCTCATCCTGACAGGTTGTAAGGACCCTGTAACCTGTCATGATCCAAGGGCAGCCGGCGGGCCACCTACAAACCAGGTCTCAGCTCATATTTTTTTCTCTGCCCTATTGGATGATATTTCGCAAATAATTCTTTCCTCGGCAGTCTGAGATAGCAAACTCCTAATAGTTTCACACTGTATCAGAGTGAAATACAGACAACAGATCACGAACTAACACACTCTGCTCCTCACACTCATTAGCAACCTCATCACTGACCTGGCCTGCATTTTACAATCACTTAACAGACACCTTTCTGCTCTTTAACTTAGCTTTATAAATGACCTCTCATCTACTTCAAAGAGACAATATAAAAATCACACTGAATTTTATTAGCATCTGCAGAGCATTAGAATCTTGGCAAAATGTATATCAGATATTTAGTAAATACAATTATTCAGCATAAACTTCACAACAGTCCATGGATTCCAAAATCATTATTTAAGCTTAGAAGTTCTCATGTGCCTATCAGTTCACAGCTAAATTCAGTTGTAGAAAATGTTCCTCACGATCGCTTATGACCACAGTCTCTACCTTTGTAACAGTCAAATCACTTGTAGAAAAAAGTACTCACAAAAATAGTAAAACTTTTCAGAATATTTTTTTCCCTTTTAGCTCAAAGATGACTAAATCAGTGAAGTGTTGCAGACAGCTATTTGGCATGAACATGAGTTATTTTGGCTGAATTAGCTCTGCAGTTCTCTGTGGGGGCCGAGCCCTGGAGGTGGGCAATAATTGAGAAAGGCTTCCTGCGACCCCGCCCGGTTCCCTGCCCTGCCCTACTTCCGTGGGAGCAGCCGCACCATTTTGGAGGAGCTCTGATCTTCGCCCTGGAGCGCCAGTCTTCACCGTCAGCATAAAAGGAACAGAGAAGCTTGGAGCCAGCGAAATACGGACTGAACCCTCCGGTAACTGTGAGCTAAATAAACCTTTCCTTCCTTCATGTTGAGTGTCAGGTATTTGTCCCAGCAACGAGTAAAAAGTAATTAAGACAGTCTACTATTTTACTCTTATTTTGCGCTACTCTTCTTGCTTAGACTTTGCAATGGTTAGTTGAAACAAGAAATACAATAAAATGATGACCTTAATTGTAAAGCGGCAAAACTTGGAATTAAGATACGCATTCATTCATCATTGACTTTATTTCATTTTCCATGCAAGTATAGCTCATTTAATGGTGACAGCAACACATTAAAACTTCCTTTAAAAAGATTAAACACAATTTTAGCGATTCATTACATTTGAGCAAGTTATATTCTACTGTGTGCTGCTGATGCATTTTTAACAAAGCTCTACTGTGCTGAAGTGAGTGTGTGGTGCTATTAATAAACTGGACTGCCCAACACTCACTCTATTTTCACAGGTTTCTGGTTAGGACAACTCCCCACTAGGTACACAGAAAAACTCTGCATTCACTTGGCACCATGCTTGAAAAAACTCTTGTATAATTCAGCTTATCCTGTTTTTTAGAGAGCTCAGGCTTTAAGAAAGAAATCCTGCATGAAAATGTTTTAAGAATCTGAATTGTCATGATGTGTTAATATGTGTTGCTACAATAAAAAGTTAGCACTGGGGAGTTAGCTCAGTGGAATAAGTGCTTCCCTGGCAAGCAGAAAGACCTGAGTTCAGTCCCTGGCTCCGCAAAAAAAAAAAAAAAAATTTAGGGACCAGGGAGATGGCTCAGTGGAATAAGCGTTTCCCTGGTAAGTGCAAGGGCCTGAGTTCAATCCCTGGTTCTGCAAAAAAAAAAAAAAAGAGAGAGAGAGAGAGCAAAAAGTTTTCACTGTGATCTAAATTATTTTATTTGATACTTTCATGGGATTTGGCTGAAAAATTGTTCATCAAAGTAAATGTAGTAGGCATTGAAAATTGTAAAATAAACATGGTTTCAGGGCACTAATAATGAGATGTCTTTGGGAGAGGGGACATTGCAACGCAACGCCGTGTAAATCTGGAATGAGCCATCCAATTCTGACTGGAGTCTGCCTAAGTCTTGGCAGGAGGTCAGTGTGGCTGCTACCTGTGCACACCCTCTAGTAGAAGTCTGTGGAACTATGATTAGCCTGCTCTCCATACTATTAAAAGAAAACAAAATTGCTCTGCATAATTGGGAAAGGAAGAAATAAGAGCATGAAGACAACCTTTTACTGGCAATTAGTCTGGTTCACCAGAAACTCGAAACAAATGCAAGCAAGTGAGGATAATAGAAACAACCACATCTGAGAAGGGAAGACCTGTTAGTGGCCTTCGGCCCCAGAGATTTCTATAATTTCCTTTAAACTATGTGGTCAAAGTTAGTAAATAAAACATCAAAGTGCAGGCAAACATCATTTAGGGATAAGAAATAAAAGCAAAAATAAAACAATGCTCAATGATGGCATTGAAGAGGAACAAGACTTCAGAAGCTGAGTTTAGAGGGGAACCTAAAACACACAAGTGATGTTGACTCACATCTGTGAAGAAATCGGCATGGCTGTGCTACTTGTCTTTTTTTTTTTTTTTTTTTTTTTTTTTTTTTTTTTTTTTTGTCTTTTTGAGACAGGGTCTCACTCACTGTGCAGTTCAGGCTGGCCTTAAGCTCACTTTGTAGCTCAGGCTGGTCTTGAACTCACAACAATCCTCCTGCCTCAGCCTCCCGAGTGCTGGGATTACAGGCATGCTACTTGTCTTTTTTAGGAGCTATTTATTGTAAATACCTCTGAACTGCTATAAAAAAAAGAGAATGGAAGTACAAACTTCTTTCTCTTCCTCGTTCTTACTTTTTGTCTTTATTGTGTTTAATTTTTCCAAGATCTAGCTAAGCAGATAGATGTACCAAGTCATGAACATAGTCCTTTTGCTTGGAGTTTCTCTGCGCTTGGGAGATAACTCCAGAAATCTACTTTTTTTCATTTTCAAAGTTTAAACTATGCCTTCTTTAGGTTTTGGGTAACCAAATGTATGCAGATTAAAACACCTACAAGCAGGCACACGGGCCAGGGTTTCGATACCCAGACCTGCCATGCCAGCCCTGCCCCCGGAGTGCGCTGAGATGGCAAATGAGACTGGGTGTGGTGATGCGTGCCTGTAATCCCAGAATTTGGGAGACTGTAAACAGGCAGTTCTCTACAAGTCCAATCTAGTAGTGAGACCCTGAACACCCTGTAGACCCTTCCCTAAAATACGGAAAAAAAAAAAAAAAGAAAACCTGTTTTGTTTCCTCAGTGCCAACCTGATTCACCATCCTCAATGACATATGATGCACAAATGCCCTAAACAAAGTTTGGGAGATGAATGGAGTGGACAGGGGGTTCCCTGAGGGCCTGGTGAACAGAAAGAAAGGACTTGTACCTAACTAGAGCACTGCAGTGTTGACACAGAGAACAACCCAGGAATAATTAGAAAGATCAAGCCTTCAGTGTGGGTCAGTGAGGTCACGTAACCACAGATTGGAAGGGCGGAGACAGCGAAATGGACCAGGCCAGTTTTAGCTCAGCTGCCAACAGCAGCACCACTCACTGCACTTAAAGGCTCTTCTCATAGCACATGAGAGTAGGTGACGCTACCTATTCTCTGCTAAAGAGTTTGGAAAACCAAATTATGTTTTTAGGAGGACTTGACCGGAAGCCATTTCTGCCAGCCATATACATTACGGTTCAACTACTCAGATAATTTACTGACTCTGCATGTGACCCTGAATTGTGCAGCCCCTTAGACATTTCCTATAGGGAACTGGTTCTCAAGGGTCACTGTAGCTGGTGAGATAGCTCGGTGGACTAAGCACCTGCTTTGGCAAGCACAGGGACCAGGGTTCCAAACCCAGTTCTGCACGCCACTCTTGCCCTGCCCCCAGGGTGCGCTGAGTGGGCAACTGAGTCCAGGCATGGTGGTGCATGCTTGTAATCCCAACACAGGGGAGGCTGAAAACAGGAGGATCACTATGAGTCCGAGCTGTGTACTGAGACCCTGTAATACATAATTGAAATGAAATAAAATTAAATGTTCGCTGTACCTTAGAGGCAGGGCTTAAAAATTAGCCTCACTGAAATCCCATTCCAAAACTAAAATCAGAATCTTTGAATGTAATCAGAAGAGTCAGGCCACTGCAGTACATTGAGCTCCATAGAGATAGTGGGGCAAGTGAGAACCAAACAGGCACTGAACAACTCTGTACCTCTCTGAGGAACACAAGTAGACATGGGCAAAGGAGAGCCTAAGAAGCCAAGATTTAAGATGTCATCATATGCATTCTTCATGCAAACTTGCAGAGAGAAGCACAAGAAGAAGCACCCAGATGCTTCCATTACTTCTCAGAGTTTTCTAAGAAGCGCTCAGAGAGGTGGAAAACCATGTCTGCTAAAGAAAAAGAAAAACTTGAAAACATGACAAAAGCAGACAAGGCTCGTTATGAAAGAGAAATAAAAACTCATATTTCTCCTAAAGGAAGTTCAAGGATCCCAATGCACCCAAGGGGCTTCCTTCGACCTTTTTGTTCTGTTCTGAGTATCATGCAAAAATTAAAGGAGAACATCCTGGCCTCTCCATTGGTGATGTCACAAAGAAAACCTGCAGAAATGTGGAATAACACTGCAGCAGATAACAAGCAGCCATAGGTGAAGAAGGCTGCTGAGCTGAAGGAAAGGTATGGAAAGGACATCACTGTCCCAGGCTAAAGGAGAACCTGATGCAGCAAAAAAGGGAGTCGTCAAGACTGAAGAAAACAAGAAAATGGCCAAGCATTGGCCGTGACTCATCCACATGGATGACACAGACAAAGGATCTACAGAATAAGGTACAGGACTACAAGATAAACCCCGAGGGGACTTCACTGACCTCATAAGAAACAAAAAGTACATGTGTTGGTATATAGGTCTTGCTCTATCTAGGTCTTAACCATCCAGCAGAAAAGTATAAAAATGAAGTATACACCGTGGGGCCATAATAATAAGTTGAGCTGTAAATGGCTATGGTCAACAACTTCTTCACATAACTCACATCGTTGTGGAATGCTGGACTGTGTTGGATTGTGTCATTGAGTTCAGGCACCTAAATTAGTTGAATGACAATGGAGTTACCATCTTTGACAAGTGTAGACAAAGAAAAGGGTATAGAAAGGAAGAATCATGATGTATGTGTATGGACAGTACAGTTGGGATAGATAACGCCATGCTTCTACATAATTCTATGAGAGGCAAGATTTGCACTAATGGTGGTTGGACAGCTTCTAGTACTAGGGACAACCACTAGGAAAATAACAAGGTAGAAAGTATTAATTATTGAATCTTTGATGTAATTCAGGTATAAAAAATAAGATACGCAAACAGCTACACTCTCTTAATTTACTGATGAGACATATGCTATAATAATGTCTGTAAGTATAATATCATATATGCACCTTATATGATACCAAAACA
>PVKA01050404.1:0-12744 GCA_004027165.1 Ctenomys sociabilis | reverse complement strand
AAAAAAAAAAAAAAAAAAAAAAAAAGACTAATGATAAGCACATAATAAATAAGATAGTTTTAGATAGTGGTGAATACAGTGATGGAAATAATACAGAGTAAAACAGTCACAAGAGCCCATTTAGATGGAGCGTCAGGTCGTTTGAGGTGGGTTTTGGATACCAAGTGGGAGCCTATGGTGACATGGCCTTGTGACGTGTGTCCAGGCAGAAGGAAGGGCACAGCCCCCCAGAGAGATGTGTAAGCTTTGAGAGAGACAGCACATCCGGGGTGTAGTGCAAAATCGGTGAGGAGAGAAAATGCCTCCAAGTGCATGATCTTGAAGGCTTGGGGTATCACCACAAGGCGTTCAGCTTTATGCTCCATGTCATAGGACACCTGTAGAGCTTTTCAGGAAGCCAGTGCAACACAGTGACATAACCGTGATGCTGCAATAAAGAGGTACCCAGATTCTGCACAGAGGTAGGTGAGTGAGGGGAGAAGCCAAGACATGCTGGGGAGATGCTACGTCATACAGGGGGGGCCTGAGGGCCGTGGTGGCTGGACTCGAGCCAACGCAGCACAGATGCGAAGAGTGGGAGAGTCAGTGTGCCGCTTCAAGCCTGCTGGGGGCCCAAGGCACAAGAAAGGAGACATCAGTGCTGAGCCCAGTGTTGAACTGAGCCCCTAGATGGACAATGTTGCAATTTATAAAGGTGGGAAAGAAACGGGAAGAAATGGGTTTGGGTGAGAAATCGATAGTTCTTCCTAGTGTCAATTAAGCTCTAGAATCTGGTTCAGTTGTCTTTAATTAGCCTTAAATTTGGGCTTAGAGAATGATGGCAAGCTGCTTACTGACTCATCTTCAAGGCTTATTTATTCATTTATTCAAATATTTCTGAGCCTCAGAGTGGCAACCCTTGACTCTTCTATCATCTCCATTGCCTTGACTGTGGAAGACTGCCTGTTAATTTCTTCATTTATTTTTATTGCTTCCACTAACACTTCCCCTTGTCTTTTGGGCATCAGGCCTTGCTTTGTGTCCTGGCAGGAACAGAAACTTCTTGCAAAGAACTCCCCTTTTGATAGATGGGATGGACACAGGTTCATCTGGCAACCGTGAGATCCAGTGAACATGTATTGTACACCTACTATTTGCAAGATAATATCTGAAAATAATAGAGTGATGACTGCGAAGGATTTCTCCTCAGCTGGATCTGGAGCAAAAAAGAGAAGGAACTGGCAAAAATTCGGCAGGTGCATGAAGGAGAGGCGCCCCAAGGATAGAGTGTAGCAGTGTGAGGGAGGACAGGGTAGAAAAGTGGCCCAGAGCTGGGTGCATGAGGCCAGGATCCCTGCTTGATTCCAGATCCTGTGGTGAGTGTCTGAGACCTTCCCATCAACCAAGCCAGCTAGAACTCGCTTTGCTAACTCCAAGGCTCTGGTGACTTTTCACTCCCCATTCACAAACCTTGGATGATAACAGTACCTCCCTCACACAGCTAAGGGGATTGAACCAACTAATATTTGAAAAGTAGAAGTGGCAAAAATGGGATCCCTGCCCCAGGACCACTATTAATCAGCAGAGGAGCTGAGGTGATGCGGTTCCATAGGCCGTGTTTCCAACCAATGTCATCCTGACTCTCCGGTAGTACATTTCCCAGATATTTTCTCCTTGTGGTCCGTTTTGTTTGTATAGTAAAAAATTTGATAGGAAAATCTTAAGTAGTGAAAACGAAAAAGGCTCTGGTGAGCATCATTTCCAGACATCTCCTAGTAGGATGGAAAACCAACAGAAAGAAAAGTACTCTGTTGAAATATTAAAAGCAAAACCCAGAAGTGATTTCCTGACTGACAGCTTTGTGGAAGGTCAGGAGAAGGACAAGGCCTATTTTGCAGTGACTTGAGTAGGTCCTTAACTGCCAGGACCCTGCAGCTGATCTTCCACACAGGGGAGCCAGTGAGATTTGGCAACCTCGGTCACAACCTTGATGGAACTGCTGTCCTTGTGTGACTGTTATTTTTGCAAGTAGATAAGTAGGTGACTTTGACTCTCCGGAATGTTTGCTTGGGATATGGATCTTCTCTCATGCTGATGATTTGATTGGAATGATTTATTTTGGCACCAGGGATCAAACTCAGTACCTTGCACTTGCCACTCAGGTGCTTATGCCAGTGATGATGGATTTTATCCTGGCCCCGATGATGATTTTTACAAGCTTGAAATCTGATGATTGGTGGGAAGAGAAGACCAACACATAGAAACTCAGTCTGATGACCCACAGCAGGAGCCACCAGTGAACATCTTTGGAATCTCAAGATCTAGGATAGTGCTGACCACAGAGACCCTTGGGCCACAGGTTTGAATCTTTTGCCCTGATGTCAAGTACTGAAGGTCAAGTCCCCCGCTGGTACTTGAGCCTCTTGGTACTGGGTCTCAGCACCCCGTAACATTGGCATCAGGAAACCTGGCTTGTCAACTAACCAGTGTGTGTCATATTGCTGGGGGACCCAGACTCCAAACTTATGCCCCTGCCCTCCTCTAGCCCCCTTGTGCATCCTGTCAGTCTCTTCCTGTCATGGCTTTGGATTCCTTGGCATCTCCCTTGTCCTTTTCTTGCCATCGTCTCACTAGAAGGCATTTGGTCCACACCCTCTAGGTGCCCTCCACATTATGCTGGTTTCATCTTCCTGTAGTACATGGATGGTACTGCTCAGACAGCTTCCTTGGCTTTCCACCGCCCTGACACCTTGGTCTGATCTTTCTGCAATGGCCCTGCCTGTATCTCTAGAGCACGACTAGCCAGGCTGCTTCTGTGAGCCAGAACATACTACGCCCCGGTGCACATGGCCTTGCTTTTGTTTAGGTTAGTGAACTACCAGGAGTGCTTTTCTCTCTACCTCTACTGAACTCCTTTTTTTATATATATTTTTTCATTTATTTTTATTTTATTGAAATACAAATGTCAATCAGACAGTTTCAAAACACCTTAACCATACAGAGTCGATGAATTAATACACTGCAAACTGTTTTCATAACGTTTTGGTATTGTACAAGGTGCATACATGAAATTATATTTACAGGTTTTTTTATAGCTGAATTATATCAAAGATTCAATAATTATTTACCTAGTAGATGACCATAGTGAACTCCTTTTTTTTAAAAAAAAAAATTTTAATTTTGAAAATTTATTTATTTATTTATTTATTTATTTGGTGCAAGATCTCGCTACACAGCTCAGACTCACAGTGATCCTCCTCTCTCAACCTCCCTAGTGCTGGGATTATAGGCATAGGCCACCACAACAAATTTTGGTGGTCAGCTCAGCACAGGGCCAGCATATCATGTGGTACCGGGCATTGAACCCAGGTCCTTGTGCTTGTCAGACAAGCACTTACACCGCTGAGCTATCTGCTAGCCCTCCCTAGCTATTCTTAAAGACCCAAAATAAGTGTGTTGCCTTCTGAATGTTTCACTGCTCCCTCTACCTTTTTATTTTTTAGAACTTTTTATTCATCTTAATGATAAAAAAGATAAGATAGCAATGAAGCCATTTCAAAACAGGTTAGTAGGACAGTTACAATAATTAATACATTGCATATTGTTGTCACTGTAGTAGTTATTCCACCTTCTTTTTAAAGTTAAATAAGCAATGATGTCCCACCTGTCCTTTAACATCAACTCCGATAACAAAAAATAAGGAGATAAGTAAGTTCTAGTCCTGGCACCTTGCCTGCTGTAAATAAGTTTCTCAAATGGTCTACATACATCCTGTTTTCCTCATCTGAGAATCAGAAACAGTCACAGTGACTACCTTGAGGACTGCTCTGGAAGCTATGCTAGGGTAATGCACGCAAAGCCCACACAGCACCAGGACAAGATCGTCTCCACAGGCGCGATCATCACTATCACCCTCAGCCGTTATGGAAACCCTTAGGAATCTCAGGTCAGGGACAGCCCTTTGCTTTGAGATTCTTGACCCCCCCCCCCGGGCCAAAAGAGAACAGCTGGTTTTCATAACTCATAGAATCTAAGACCAGAAAGACTTCCTGGCTCTGAGGGCCACCCGTCTTTTTTATGTGAGGATGGCAGTTGGGTCAAAACCAACACGTTGCCATTGACCAATGGAGACGCTACCACAGCCCAGAGCGCCTGCAGCCACGGGCCTGCTGCTGAGGTGGTGGGCGTCAGCACACAGTGTGTCCCGCCGTGTGTGGCCCTGCCTCTTCCTCCGGCCAGAACTCCAGCTCCTTGAGGGCAAGGACTGCGTCTTACTCATCATCGTCTCCTCAGTGTCCGGCCAAGTTCCTGGCACTTGGTGACTCTGCAGCGTGTATGAATGAATGAGGAAGTGAGTGATGGATGAGCCATTAAAATGCCACCCTGAGGAGGCTGAGGCCCAGAGGTGGCCAGGATCCAAGCACAGGGTCATAGCCGTCAGAGAAAATACTGAGGGACACAGGGATAGAATATAAATAAGCCAAGACATGGCCGGATATTTTTCTTCTTCTTCTTAAGCTGTGAAGCAGATATCTGACATTTTCTTGAGCAGCTTGTATGTGCCGGGGTCTATATTTTGATTTTTCTATCTTATTGTCTTAGCAACGCTTCCTACCAGATTGTCAGTATTGTTATTATTTTATTCATGAAGAAGGTGAGATGTAGAAAAGGCAGGCAGCTTAACCAGTGTCACTCAGGAAGGGACAGAGGAGGGGAAAGAGTCCCGTGGGCTCAAAGCCTGAGCTCTGCAGGACACCAGGAGCCCTTCAGAATGGTCTTCGGCGTCTGCTGGACACTCGGTACCATGACTGGTGAAGAGGCGCATGACTAACCTCCCGCTGCCCGTGTCCCCCTTCGTAATTTAATTTGATTTGGGGAGTCGCAGGCTGTGGGAGCCTGAGAGATGGGCCACCAGTGGTTTGCTTTAATCCCGTTTTTAATATCCTTGTTGCAAGGTTCTTTCCAATTCAGCTCCCAAGTCACATTAAAAAAACACCTCTTCCTTAGGGTAAGCCTTCCCTTATTAAACAGATTCAAATGAAAAGTTTTAAAGATAATTTGAACAATAGGAATCACTCTGTAGCTCCCAGCCGAAGAAGCTCCTTTATTGCTGTTTATTCCCTGGTATTTCCTGTCTCATTCCCCAGCTCACTGAATCCCCCACCCCCCCACCCTCCCAGTGCAATATCTGCTCCCCACAGAGAATCAAGGTGTAAGGGGTGGCCTGGGCAGGGGATCTCACAGATGTCCAAGTGCCTTCTAAGGCTGTTCCACTAACCCGTGGGGAAGAGCTGCTCGGCCAGTAGGCAGAGAAGTGCCGCAAAGCGTCCAGAGGGAAATTCACACCTTCTGGGAGCCTCCAAGTGCCGCCGGGCAAGGCAGAACGCCCAAAGGCAGCGAGTGGGAGAGGGGAGGAGCCACAGGGAGAGAGTGGCGTAGTAGTGGGTCGTCTTTTTCCAGGAATGTTTAGGAATCTGCATTTGAAACAAGCATTCAGACCACTGTTACCCATCTGTGTGCAAATTCTTCCTGCTTCACAGGTCAAAGATGAGGAAAGGAATCTGGGGCTTGAAAGGCAGCTGTGGGGTGGGCTTGAGGAGGATGTGTTGTGAAGAACAGGAAAGGAAGGGAGGAAGAAGGGAGGGAGGAAAGAAGAGAAGAAGGAAGGAAGGACAAAGGGAGGGAGGGAAGAAAAAAAAGAAGGGAGGGAAGAAGGAAGGAGGGAGGGTGGGAGAGAGAAAGGAAAGAGAGAGGGAGGGAGGGAGAAAAGGAGGAGGGAGGGAAGGAGAGGGAGGGAAGAAGGAAGGAAAGAAAACAAGGAAAGAAAGGAGGGGAGATTGAGCTTTAATGAGCTCTACAGGGACATTTAAAAAAATGGAATCTGCTATGTGTGAAGAGCTTTGCTACCATACTGGATGAGTTCAGAGTCCAGGCCTGACACTGTGGGAGCTGAGTGACCTCACAGGGTGGCCTCCTTTAACTTGGGATGGGTGTCATTAGCCCATCCCAGCTTAGCAGCTGAAGAGACGCAGGTCACAGTGACTTGCACAACTTCACACTTTTAGAAAGCAGGACTCTGGGCGACACAGTGCATGACTGCGGGACTGCGAGCTTGCAGCCTGCGGAGCTTGCAGCCAGGCTGGCTCTGTCAGGGCTGTTAACATTTGCATAGCGCTCCTTACAATTTACCAAGCGCTTTCACATTCACCATCCCACTTAATCCTCCCGAGGCCCAGAGGAGGGAGGAGGCTGGGGGCAGGGAAGCTGAACCTTTCCCAAGGCCCTCTGAAGAGCACCGGGAGCCCCTCATCAGGGAACTCCTAGCCAGCAGAGCTCAGCCCGTCTCCAGGTGCCTCTGGGACTCAGCGTTCAAGATGGCTGCAGAATCTGCAGCATTTCTCAACTGTTTCCTTGACCTCCAGACTGAGGGAGATGGCCCAGATGTCCCAGGTGGTAATGGGTGGAGTTCACTTGTTGCCTTTCCTTTCAGCTGGTTTTCCAAGCAAGGGGGCTGTGGTGTGAGTGTGTGGTGCATAGTGTGGGTGTGCAGGGTGTTTTCATGAATGTGGGACTTTCGCTTAGCTTTCTAAGGCAAGGTCTCTCTCTGTATTCCAGGAAGGCCTGGAACTCACTATACAGCCCAGGCTGGTCTCAAAGGCAATCCTCTTTGGTCACCTGCATGCTAGAGTTCCAAGTATGTGTCATCCACCATGCTTGCCAGTTGTGAGGTGTTTGTGTGTGTGCATGGATGGGTGTGTGCATGTGTTCATGAGTATGTGTGGGTGGCTGAGGTGTGTGTGTGTGTGTGTGTGTGTGTAGCTGTGCGCTGTCCGGTTGTGGGGCTACAGCGTATACATGCCTGGCTGCAGTGTACATGGGAAGAAGAAGCCCCAGCAGTCAATGTGTGCTAGATTTGGAGCTGAGGGAGGACAGTGGAAGGTACGAGGTGGCTTTGACAGAGATGGCTCTGCCCTCTTCCCTTCCACATTGCATATGCACCAGGGGAGTAGAAAGTAGGCTTCTGACTCCAAGGTGGGCAGAATACCCAGAAATATCCACTACCCTGAGCTGGAGCCGGGGTGAGGGGTCCCTATGGGAGATGGAGGTTGCAAATCAGAGCCTCTGCTACCGCAGGATGGCCCCTCCACCAGAAGGACCACAGAAAGGACCTCTTCAGCTCTAGGTCTTTGGTGTCCCCCCTCGTTCACCACCACAACTCCAGTGTCTGGGGTGGAGCTTTGCCCTCTGCTGCTTCAACCTCCTGCTCACTGGCAGATCCTCCCTCACCAGAGCTGACTCCTAGGGGAGCTGTAGATGTTCACAAGATCAGGACGGATAGAACCAGGATGCAAGCTAGATCTGCCAGCCTGTGGTGCCTTGGCTTTGTCCCCTTTGTCCTTGCTGCCTTGGGGAGTGTGAAATGATGGCTAAGTACAGAGACTGGGAAGCTGTGCAGGCCTGGAATCCAGTCCTGTTGCTGCTGCTGCTGCTGCTGCTGAGTCTCTCAGGTAAGCTGAGCGAGTCTTTAGCTTCCTGTGTCTCAGTCCCTTTTTTGACAATTGGAAATGAAGATGCTTCCTGTTCCTCATGCTTGTTATGGGGACACAGGGCAACCACAGTACCCAGCCCCTGGTAGAGCCATTGAAGCCACTAGCTCAGCCCTCTGCCCACCAACCACGGCTCCTAAACTGCTCCCTGGGAGAAACACTCCTTGTCAGTTGGATCTGGAAGCTGATGCTTACCTGCTTAAATGTCTCCTATGGCTCTCTCAGCCTTTATAAAAAATTCCATGATGAAACCTTCAAGGTCTGGCAGGTTCCGACTCCTGTCTCACTCATCTCTGACCTCACCATGTACCCCGAGGTATAGCTTCCACTGATGCTGTGAGCCATTTGCCATCTCAGGGCATTTGTGCACATGGTCCCCATCTCTTCATGTGGTCCTTGTTTCCTCACATCCTTGACCTGGCTAAATGCTTCTCCCATCCTTTAGCATCTTCTTCTTGGTTTGTGGAACAGGATAGCTTGTGGCTAAGAGAGTAGCATCTGCACTAGATCCATCTCAGTTTACCTGCTTCACACCTTTGTATCTTTGAGCCTTAGAGAAACTACCTAACTTCTCTGTCCTTTGATGCTTTTGTTTTTGAAATCGGATGACTGTTTCTGTGTCTCTCAACATTTGGTAAATAATAAACCACTCTGAAGATTTAGTAGCTCGAAAGCACACTCTGTTCTTAGTTCTCATTTTGTGAGCAAGGTAGGTTGGGCTGGGTGCAGCTGGGTGGTGCTGGTGGGGACTGGGCTTGGTTAAACTTGACTCATGGTCATTGGAGCGTCTGCAGTCAACTCTTGGCAGGGTCGCCTGGGAGTTCTCCTTCATCTGCTTGTCATCCGCCAGTAGGCTATAAGCTTGTTCACATGGACACTCCTAGTCCCAAAAGAGATAAGAGGTTAAGCCCTAGCTCCTGAGCACATTTCAAGTCTCTGCTCCTTGGTGAGTCAAGAACAGAGGCTACTACCAAAGGGTCTGCAGGCAGGAAGGTGTGATTCTTTTTTTTTTTTTTTTTTTTGTATTTTAGGGAAGGGTCTACAGAGTGTTCAGGGTCTCACTACTAGATCAGACTCATAGTAATCTGCCAGTTTACAGCCTCCGAAGAGCTGGGATTACAGGCACATGCTACCACGCCCACTCTTCATTGCTCTCAGCTCACCCCAGGAGTGGGGCTGGCACAGCAGGCCTGAGGATCAAACCCCCCAGCCCTTGCACCTGCCTGCAGGCACTTTAATCTGCTGAGTTTTTTGGCCAGCCCTTAGAAGGTGTGATTGAGGTGAGAGTTTTGCATGTCAAGGTCTCTGCATAGTGCCTGGCTTGTTTGCTTGCATTCAACAAATGCTAACTCTTGCTATTATTTTGTGACATAGAACCCAAGTCGGAGAATGAGTCTTAGCTGCTTGCTAAAGGTCTGGCCTCCATTAGCTGCTAGGGCTTGGAATCTAGTTCCTACTTCTATCTAGACACTGACCTCTTGACTCCGTGGTGCCTCCTCAACCTCACAGACACACGAAGAAGTCAGGCTCTCACCCGAAGTCAGGAGATCAGGTTGCAGAGGGATCATATCTCAAACCAGGGCCCGAGTGACTCCCGAGCTTTGCCCTCGCTTCAATCTGAAATCAACCATGTGGCCAGGGAATCGGCCTCCGTACTGTACTTGTCCCTGGCCTGCAGTGCCATAACTGGTGGGAGATGCTTGCTTTGGTGTCCTCCTCCACCATTCACGGTTTTGTGCTTGCATTTTTTTCTGTTGTTTGGCTCAGATGAATAGCAGTTTTCATCCTTGCTCTGTGTTATCGTGTATATGGCAGTGTTTCTGGGGAGCTGACAGCATGCTTGCCTCGTCTTTATTCTGGGAAGGGGCGCCAGCCAGTCAATAGGCTTTATGGTTTTCTTTTTTTAACACAACTTTGTACACCGCGTGTGTGGAAATAATACACAGTATTTGAGTCCAAAGCCACCATCAGAGACGCATCATTTCTGGAGGTAGGCGAAGCAGAGGCAGCAGCATGGGGCTGACTTGCTTCCTTTGTTGGGAGCTCAGGAGCTGGGTTGTACCTCCCCTATGATTCACGGGATGGCATTGGGTAGATTTTATGGCTTCTGTCAACCAAAAGGAGAAAACAAACAGCATAGGAAAGGTGCCAGGACCAGGAAAATTCCTCAAGAAAAAAAAAAAAATTCTTAAAGATAAACCCCAGAAATATAGGCTTCATACTGAACTTAGCCAAGCTGTAATGGTGCTGGGCCTCTCGCGGTGAGCCCCAAGTGACTGCTCAGAGTCAGTGTGAGGCTGCACGGCGCCTGCTGTAGGACTGTCTTGCAAAGGTTGAGTGTTCTTAGGACCTGGCCACCCACAATGGTTAGGGTCACCTGGTCAGCTCCCAGGAATGCCAGATCAGAGGTGGATTAGGAGGTGGGAATCCATTAAATGGAACCAAATCCAGATAGGATGCATCCAGCGGGAAGAACTGGAATAGGCTTTGGCCTGGGAGGGGAACAGTAGCAGTGTTTGCCAGGGTGATGGACAAGGGTAGAGGCAAGTGAGGCCATTCATTTGTTGATCCAACACTCCAGAGATGGAGTTATGGCCCAAGCCCTGTTAGAGGCTGGAAGGCCTCGGTAGTGAACAAGGTAGAATCCCTCCCTTCCTTGAGTGCATGTTGTTAGGGGAATAATGATGTAAAAATGATATAATACTATGTGATAGTGATGAATGAATGCTATGAAAGAAGAAAATAAACATACTGGTGGTACTTGGTGAGAGAGGGGCATTTTTTAAAAAACATGAGTGGAGCCAGGAG
This sequence comes from Ctenomys sociabilis, assembly GCA_004027165.1. Lineage (NCBI taxonomy): Eukaryota > Metazoa > Chordata > Mammalia > Rodentia > Ctenomyidae > Ctenomys > Ctenomys sociabilis. Next base: position 2,410 of record PVKA01050404.1, on the reverse strand, counting down.
TGGTGGTACATACCTGTAATCCCAGCACTCGGGAGGCTGAGGCAGGAGGATTGTTGTGAGTTCGAGACCAGCCTGAGCTACAAAGTGAGCTTAAGGCCAGCCTGAACTGCATAGCGAGACCCTGTCTCAAAAAGACAAAAAAAAAAAGAAGAAAAAAATAAAAAACATGAGTAGAAAAGACCTCTTTGAGAACATGACACTTGAATCAAGGCCTGAATGATATAATAAGCCAGTCATGGGACAACCTGAGGGCAGAGTGGAGAAGCATTTGATAGGAAGCACAAAGGTCCTGGGGCTGGCATGATCTTGGCCTTTTGCGGAACAGATGAAAGCTTTGTGGCTGGGAGGAGAGGGTGATAGGGTCACTTTCTAGTATCCCAGGGATCCTAAAGGAGTTTGGGTTTTATCCTGTGTGTAATGAGAATGCACAAGAGGATTTTAACCAGGGGGATGGTTTGATGTGAGTTCTCAGAGTGCCTTAGTTCGGTGGGCATATAGTTTTCTAAAACAAATAAGAAGCTGGGCGTGGTGGCGCATGCCTGTAATCCCAGCACTCAGGAGGCTGAGGCAGGAGGTTTGTTGTGAGTTTGAGACCAGCCTGAGCTACAAAGTGAGCTTAAGGACAACCTGAACTGCATAGTGAGACCCTGTCTCAAAAAGACAATAAATAAATAAATAATAAAACAAATAAGAACAAGCCAATTTTATTTTCTTAAGGATGCGGGGGAGAAGGTAGGGGAGACCCTGGATCAGGGATTTCTAACCATGTGGGGAATCTTGATGGCATGAGAAGGGGATGTTTGATAAAGGCTCCCGTGGGAGGATGGAGAAAGGATAATAAGCACTAGAGGGACTTTTCCCCCGAAGTGCTGATTTGGGGTTACCGTCTGGCTCGGAGGAGGGTCTCCAGCGCACTCTTCCGGGCGCTGTCCCAGTCTCTCTGCTGCTGGACATTTCTGTCTGTAACTTGGCGGACGACTCGGCAGACAGGCTCATCAGATATGCCGCTGACGCAGCGCTGTCAGGCACAGCTAACCCACGGATGGCGGACTCGGGATTCACCGAGATGATCCTCCCCCGGCTGCAGTGATGGGTGGGAGCGGCAGTATTCCTGGTTGCCCTGAGTCTTAGGGATGAAGCCCAGTCAGGGCGCCAGGAGAGCTTGCCTGAGAATTCTTTCCAGAGAAGTCAGTCAGAGGAGGGAAAGAGGACAGCTGGATCCGTCCCCACCCAGCCAGTATAAAGTCCCTGGCCCTTCAGGATCACTTCCTGTCTGTGAAGTGGGCGGTGACACTGCCTGCTGCCCTGGAGTGTGGGAAGGATTGAATGTGAGCATGCCTGCGGATTTGCCTGGCTTCCGGTTGGCACATGGTGGACTCGGGACAAGCGGTGCCTGGGACGGGCTTCTAGGAGTGCATGGAGGGTGCTGCTGCTTTTAGGAATTCTAGCTTTCTAGGGGGACTTGTCATGTGTCCAGAGGATGACGAGGTTGGTTGGATTCTGGAAGCCTTGCCCCTGAGAGCCACCATGAATTCAGAGTAGAGAGAATCCAGGGAGGAGGAGAGTGTTTCCTCGTAGGCCACAAGAGCTGAGAGAGGAAGCAGAAAAGGTGCCTTCGTCACTCCAGGTGCGAGCGGCGGTGCCGTGAGGGGGAGGTGTGCAGAGGTGATACGGGCATGTCATAGCTGAGATCTAACCACTAATAATAACATTATAGTAATTATGCCATGAGTGTTTCTCGAGGGCTTGGTATGAGCCAGGCTTCTGCTAAGTATTTTGCATAATTTATCTCAGAGCGTCCTCACAGGCTAGTTTTGAGAGGTAGGTGTTATGCCACTTCGACAGAGGAGAAATACAAAGGTTAGATGGCAGTGCCCTAGGGGCGGCAGCACCACGGTCACACTCAGTACCCACTGGATCTTCTCTGCTAGGATCCTGGATTTGGAGTGGTAGACCCTGAGCCGAAGACACATGTGGGGCATTTTGGGTAGAGGGAATTCAAGCCCCCATGCCTATTTTAGAAGCTGTTTTTCTGCTCATTGGAGCTGGTGCATTCAAGAATTCAACAGTGAATAAATAGTGTGTGTATGTGTGTGTGTTCATGTGTACTTGTGCATGTGTATATGCAACATTTTTATTTACACAAAAATAGGCCTAATGGCACAGTCCTGTAATCCAAGCTACTTGAGAGACTGAGGCAGGAGAATCGCAAGTTCAAGACTATCATGTGCAGATTGGCAAGAAATAGTCTCAAAAAATACAAAAAGCAGCCAGGCGTGGTGGCGCATGCCTGCAATTCCAGCACTCGGGAGGCTGAGGCAGGAGGATTGTTGTGAGTTTGAGACCAGCCTGAGCTACAAAGTGAGCTTAAGGCCAGCATGAACTGCACAGTGAGACCCTGTCTCAAAAA
>PVKA01050403.1:0-12742 GCA_004027165.1 Ctenomys sociabilis | reverse complement strand
AGGCAGAACCTACACTGTGAAAATGCCCATACTAAAAATAAAAAAGAAAGAAAAATCCAGTTTTTTAAGACATATGGGTAGGTATGCTTACCTAGTTCATGAATAAAAGCCAAACTGCCTGATTCTTCAAAAAATCATCAACTGGGACCTCCTCTTATTGAGAAGTTTCTGCATATAAAAACACACACAAGAAAATGCCCATACTTTCAAAATTTTTGTACAGATTTAATGCAACTTCAATCCAAATACCACCAAGACACCTCACAGATCTGGAAAAATCATTCCTAAAATTTATTTGGAATCAGAAAAGACCTAGAATAGTGAAAGCAATTTCGAGCAGCAAAGGGAAGGCAAGAGGCATTACAACCCTTGACTTGAAATACTACAAAGCTACTGTGATAAAAATCAGCATGCCACTGGCCAAAAAAAACAGACCCAAAGATCAATGGCATAGATTAGAAGATGCAGATACAACTATAAATGCACTCAGCCATCTTATCTTTGACAAAGGGGCCAAACATGTTCATTGGAAGAAAGATAGCCTCTTTAACAAATGGTGCTGGAAAAACTGGCTCTTCATATGCCAAAAACTAAAACTAGTCCTTGGTATACTGCCGTGTACTAAACTAAAGTCAGAATGGATTAAAGATCTAAACAGTAATACTAAACCTCCTCAAAGACAAAGTAGGTGGAAATCTTGAAGACAGGGTAGGTATGCTTAGCTAGTTCATGAATAAAAGTCAAACTGCCTGGGAAATACTTCAAAGAATCACCAACTGGGATCTCCTCTTATTGAGAAGTTTCTACACATCAAAAGAAATCAGCAACAGAGTGAAAAGTCAACCCACAAACTTAGAAAACATCTTAACCAATAATCTCTCAGACAAAGGTATTTTATCTAGAATATATAAAGAATTTGTTTAAAATTAGGGCCCAAAATTTAAAGACCCAATCCTAAATTGGACACCTGAGATGAGAACATTTTTCAGAGGAAGAAATACAAGAACGAATTAAATATAAGAAAAAGACCGCCACACCACTGGCCATTCAAGAAATGCAAATTAAAAGAACATTGAGATATCATTTCACCCTAGAAAAAATGGCTATCATAAAGGAATCAGCCAATAATAAACACTGGAGAGGCTACCAGGAAAAAGCAACCCTACTCCACTGCTGGTGGGAATATAGACTGGTTCAACCACTATGGAAATCAGGGTGGATACTCCTCAAAAAACCAGGACTGGAAATTCCATTCAATCCAGTTATTCGCCTTCTGGGTGTTTCTCCAGAAGAACTGAAAATACCACAGCACAATTATATATGTGCACCCATGTTTACAAAGGCACAATTTGTCCTAGCAAAGTTTTGGATGCAATCAAAATGCTCATCATCTGATGAATGGATGAAAAAGATGTATTTTTATACAATGGAGGGTTACTCAGCTATGAAGAAAGGCAAACTCGAAGCAAACTTCAAGGGTAAGTGGATGCAACTAGAGGCTATACTCATAAGTGAAACTATCCAGACCCACATGTGTAAATGTCATATTGTCTCCCACTGTTTGACAGTGTAAGAACCCAAAAGAAGAAATGAAACCTGAAAGGTATAATGGATATAAAAAAATCCAAAGAAATAGAACTGAAGCACTAAACCATGAAGATGAGAGAAAGGAGAAATGGTAATGAAAAAAGTAAGGGAAAATATGCAAGTGTATATCCAGGATGGCTGGGATGATTGTACCAAAAATCTCCATCAGTTTTTTTTTTTTTTTTAAATAACAGCTAATGTGTAGAATTTTCACCTTGAGTAACTCTGTATACCGATATCTGTGATCTAAGGGACTACATTGAGCACAGCAATTTGTAATACAAAAACCATGCTTGAATGCCTGTAACCTTGGTCTTCCAAATGTGTACTGTTTCTAATGGTATATCAGTTATTACTATACTTGCTTTAAATCAATTTTTTTAAAAATAAAGAAACAAGAACAAACATTTAAGGTTTCTTGAAAGCAAGAGGTAATATATAACCATATGTCCAATCTTACATAACTGTATTAGTTAATATGAGCAAAAGATTTGATGATAAAAATAGGTAATATATCAACCATTGTTAATCAGCTATTTGTGGTTTGAAAGTCTGTATGTAACATATGTTTTGTTGTATGTTGCCCTGTTTCTGTCTTTGTTTCTAATTTTTGTTCTTGCTTTTGCTTTTACTTTTCAAAATAAAATAAAATTAAACAAAAAAATTTGACTGCTTTGAAATTTCTTTTGCCAGATTAATCAGTCTGCTGTGCTTAATCTCTATCTCAGGTAAAGTCTCTGGATACGAGCAAAATTCAGACAAACTTTCTGCCAGTCCATAACACAAATCGTCAAGAGTCCAACAACCAATGTGGTCCTTCTTCCCAGCAGAAACCTATCCAGCCTGCTCTTTATAGGCAGGATTTCTATCAGCCTTATGGTCTTCTGAGCTCTGACAAGAATCTTCCAAACAGAAAAGCTAAAGCCATTACAGCACTTCTTTTGTAGGCAATATCTCTGAACCTTTCCTATCTCCTCCCATAAGCCATTCCAAAAAGCTTGAAATCCACATAGTCAGGTAATCACAACAATGAGCCTACTTCTCTGGGACCAAATTCTGTCTCAATTACTATTCTTTCATTGCTTGGACAGATACCTGACACCCAAAATGAAGGAAGGAAAGATTTATTTAGCTCACAGTTAGCAGAGGTTTTAGTCCATACTCAGCAGCATCCAAGGCAAAGTGGCACATGACAGTACAGAGCAGCCATTTATGGTGGTGGCAAAGAGCAAGAGCAAAAGGGGGTGGCAGCAGCTCAGGCAGCTAGCTAGCCTCCCTCCCCATCTTGCATTGTATTGCAGATTACCTGCCCCTGGGTGGAGGCAGCACCTACACCCACAATAATCAATCACGGATAACCACTAGAAAGATAACAATGTAAAAAGTATTAATTATTGAAACTGTACTATAATTCAGCTTTAAAAAAAACATAAGTATATACTACATTCTCTTAATTCATTGATTGCAGGCATCTTCTCTAATAGTGTTTGTAAATAGAATATCATGTATGTACCTTGTACAACAAAAAAACACTACAAAAAATATGCAATGTATTAATTATTGAAACTGTCCTACTAATTTGATTTGAAACTGTCTCATTGCTATTTGTTCTTCAATAAAATAAAATAAAATAAAATAAAATAAAATAAAATAAAATAAAATAAAATAAAATAAATAAATCACAAACTCCAGAAGCTTCCCCATGACTGCATGAGGCTTTGGGGAGACAACTAGACACAAACCATAACAGAAGAATGTGCACATCTTTTGTCTCACTTAACTCTTACTTGTCCATGCCAGCACACTCTTTCTTAAGCACTGCTTGAGAGTCTGTGAAGTGTTACTTTGCTCTGAGTCTTTCCAGGCAAATTTTCTTCATTTGCATCTCATGAGTCAGACATAGCAGCAAAGGGCTGGTGAGATAGCTCAGCAGACTAAGTACCTCCTTAGGCAATCAAGCACAGGGACTGGGGTTTAGTCCCCAGCAAGACACGCTGCATTGGCCCCACCCCTGGGCATGCTGAGCTGGCCACAGAGTCCAGGTATGGTGGCATGCCTGTAATCCCAGCACCAGGGAGGCTGAAAACAGGAGGATCACTACAAGGCCAAGTTCTATAGTAAGATCCTGTACCAAATAAATTTAAAAAAATAGCAGAAGATTTTTGCCAGGGACTGGAGACACAGTCACAAACCCAGTTGTCCAAATTAACAAATAAAGGTAGAGTTCTTGTCTAGTGCCTTGCTAAGGAATAAATGAATCTTCAATCCTAGTATGAAATTATGCTTGAAAAGTGAACCAAATGGGGAAACTTCACAATTCTCAGACCACTTACAATGGACAATCCTTAAAAATTATAGATGAAATATTGTATTTTAGCTCCATGTCTGAGTGTGTTGCAGGGGTTTGTTCAATTGATGAACTAAATGCCAGAGAATTTATTGCCTAATTTGCCCCATGTACACAGAGCACCAAGGGTTGTATCTATAGAAAATCACATTGAAAGGATTAATTATTGAACTTTAGGAGTGAACTTGCATGAAGAAAATGGATAATTGAAAGCTATTTTGCCCATAATAATGCAGAGGCTGTCATATAGGTGGTAGGGAATGAATACAACAACTTGTCTTCTTAGAAAATTTTCAGGAGGAGAACATTAAAAAGAGCTTTTCTGGTGTGAGCTGGGCTTATTCTTAAACTTTTTAGTAAAATAATTCACCCTTTTCCTGAGAAAGGCCAGCAAATTCCTGGTGTGACTGGAGCGAGCTCACAGGAAGGAGCACTTTGTTCAGCATATTAGATGGAGTGTGGTTCATGAGGAGCATAAAAGCAGATCCCTGATGGTTCAAAGAGCAGTGCAGTGAAACCTAGGGATAAAAGTCAGTTCACTTTCACTGTACCCCCTGGCTTCACAAGAAAGATGTTCAAATGATAAAGTGCTGGGTATGTGCAAAGCCTAAGAACTGTTATCAACAGTGGAGGGAAGTTACTAAGAATACAGCCACAAATACAGGACTAAGCTTTTCCAGCTAGTTAGCTGTTTTGTTGATGGGGTAAAATATCTGACCCAATGTAAAGAGAAGCTTTAGTTTTGTTTATGGTTTCAGAGGTTTCAGTCCTTGGTCTGTTGCTCTATGGAAGAAATGTCAAGCTGAACAAGATGGAGAAAAGAGACTCACTCATGGCATCCTGAAAGCAGAGAGTAGAGAGACCCAGAGAGGAAAGTACAGGAGACCAAATACAGTCCCCAAGGTCATACCTTATGACACACTCCAACACACCCAGAAATATGCTTTACTAATCTTACTGGGTGCCTCTTTATCCAATCAATTTGGCAATCAAGATCAACCTTCACAAGCCAGATAAACATTAGAGACTCAGAGATAAAGTAGGAGAGAAAATGAAGTAGTTTACTGGAGCGGATAAAGAATTCAAGTACAAGTAATGGTGTGTACTCTGGGCCATCTTTGTCTTGGGCAGAAGTTGGTAGAAGTTCAAGGTAGAGTGGAAAGTTCCTGGAAGAAATGACATCATATATAGAGTGGTGAGCACAGAAATGGGCTGTCCACTTCTCCCTTCAGTGAAAACATGTTGGTCTATCTGCAAAAAGCTGCCTCCTCCAAGGTCACATCCATCCTCAGACCCACATTGGCTGACTGACCAATGTGAGAACCCTACTTAGCAAACAAGTTGCCACTTGATATAGGGCCTTAACAATTGAAAGAGCAAAGTCTATGCTGTATTCCAGAGGTGGCAAGGACCCCTTGTGCAGTAGTAAATCCATAGAGCTGTGGGTGTGAGTTATTTGGAACTGAGAGAGAAAATGTGCACCTGGAAAACAAATCTAGGGGTCCTGCAGAGATCTGAAGGCTTTGCTGGTGATTTCCCATTTATTACAGGGAGTAAGTCTTGGATTGCTTGTGTTCAAGGGGTTTAGAGTAACAAGGCTAGGACACTCCTTTATGAGCTAATCTCACTTCAACTTTTGGAACAATCCAATGTTTTTATGACAAAGATGCTAGGTTTAACATTATGTATTTGTTCAAGGAATAAATATGGTCATTTATCACAGTTGTTAATTTAATACCCAATAGCATTAAGGAAAGAAACAAGGAGTCAGAAGCCATCTGGTCACATCCTGAGCAGCTAATTTCTTTGAAACCAAAGGCCAAGGAACAAGTTGGTTTTAAACCATGTGGATGAACTTGTGGAGACATTTTTATGTGCTTTGCAACCACGTCTATGCCAATCACCCCTAAACCATATTCCTGAGACTAGTTCACTCTCCAGGATGTTGCAGGCTTTTAGCAAAGCATGCCTTCAGATCTGGACTTTTCACTATTATTGAAACATCTAAATTGCTTCTGCCCAACAATGTGAATTCTGCCATCACTGCCTGGAAGGCTTTCTATTAGTACGGCCTCTTTGGCAGCTTCACTCCTCATGTGTAGCTATACAAAGTTAATGATAAACTCAAACTGGTTGCTTGGAAGCTCCAAACTCTGGTCTCTCTGCTGTCACCTTCATTTCCTCCTGGCTTCATCTCTTAAGTGGTGCTGTGATGAGTTTAAGAGAGACCAGAAAGATACAAAATAACGAAAAATTAAAACTTAGGACTCTATTTTGCCTTCTAAATGCTTCAGAAATTTAGTAGGCAGAGAAATCCTTCTTTTTTTTCTAAACATCACTTTCTTTGGAGTTCTATTTAATTTTGCTATTGTGCTTTATTAATTACATGAGGGGAAGGAAAAGAGAGGAGTTCTCCATACTCCATCAAATAGATGTAATCTGCCAAGGAGAGAAGAACGAGACTTTCAAGGGCATGAATCTGTCAGCATAGTACACAGCACTTTTTGCTCTCTTGCTTCTGGATACATGGAAAGAGGGAACTTTCCTGTTTTGAACTTAGGTATGGACATCTGATTTGTTTTAGGTGATGAAATATGAACTGAGCTCATGTGCATTACCTCTGGGTAAAAGCAGTCCACAGCCAATGTGCAATTTTCCATGCTTTGTTTTCTTTCTGCCATGACAAGCAAAGTATCTGGATGAAATTATGGCACTACAAGTTGATTTGGAGCAATTATGTACCTAGGACATAGCTGAGGACTAATCCTCACTGAACACACAACAGAACTGATAAGCATTGATTGTGTTAAGCAGCTGGGTTATTTTTCACCCTTGCAGCTACCTCACCTTACCTATTTCAATACTGATGAGCCCCACACAAAAAAACCAGGTGAATGTTTTAGGATCAAATAATGACAAAGTCTTCTTGCTTTTCAGCTGACAAATGTTGGCCTCTCTGAGTTTTACTGTAGCACACTTTTATATGACAACAGAGATCCAAAAATCACAAAAGATTTTAAAAAGCCTCCAGTTTGAGTGGCCAAGTACAAATCAGCAGAGAGACAGGACAAAAAACTCAGTAACCAAAACAAACAGAAAGTTCATGGAGCTAAACAAAGGGAAAATAATCTATCATTTACATCATCAGAAAAGGCTATTGTATTCACAAAATGAAACATAAAGTTATATAAAGGATAACATCAGAAAAATTAGAAAAGGTCATAGGAGTAAAAGACACGGTAGGAGAAATTTCAAAATAAGTTATGTAAGAGAACTCACCAATATGATAAAAAATTCAAACTGAGGGACAATAGAAGTGCAATGATAAACTGATTAAAGGATTGCTGTAGGCGACTCATGCCCCCTTGGCCCCTCTATTCAAATGTTGAAGCACTAACCCAATGTGACAGTGTGTGGCAGAAGGATCTATAAGGTTATAATAAAGGCCATATAAAGTCATAGGGTAGAGCTCTAATCTGATAGCACTGGTGACCTTATAAAAAGAAAACAGCAACAGAGAGCCCTCTGAGAGCACACATAGGAAGTCACATGATTGCATAGTGAGAAGGTAGCTTCTTCCAAATTTGCAGGCTTCAGAATTACACTTACTTTGCTGGTACCTTGATCATGGGCTTCTTAGCATCTGAAATTTTGAGAAATAAACGCCTTTTCTTTTAACCACCAATCTATTATAGTCTGTTGTGGTAATTCCAGCAAATTAAGACAATGATTAATCCCTCTGATATAATCTCAAATAAAGACAAGTTCCAGAAAACCTAATCAGAAATGACTGTAGGGAAAATTATGAAAGACATTATACAATAAAAGTTCTTAACAGTAATGAGTCAAGAGAGTGGCTAGCACAGTAAATTCTTGAAGATACATCCAAATGAAGTTTCAAAACACAAAGGATAGGCTGGCCAGATAGCTCAGTGGACTAATGCTTCTTAGGAAGTGCAGAGACAGGGGTTCGATCCCCAGCTTGCTGTGCCAGCTCTGCCCCTGGGGCACATGAGACAGTGACTGAGATTGGGCAGGGTGGTGCACCTGTAATCCCAGCAATTGGAAGGCTGAAAATAGGAGGCTCACACTATGAGTCCAATCTGTGTAGTGAGACCCTTAGACAAACACTGAGGATTAGTGATTCCAAAAGTTGCAAAATTTTAAAAAAATTGGCACAAAAGAATAATAATCAATTTAACAACAGCAGCACTGGAAGAAATTATACAAAATTTCTTTAAAGCACCAAGGACACATATTTCTCAACCTAGAATTGCATGCCCAATCTGCCAACCAAATATCAGTAGAATTATTAGCTATACAATGTCTTAGAAATTATACACCTCCACATTTCTCAAAAATCTCCACATATTCCAGGAAAACATCTTTCAACAATGAGAGTAGTGTTTCTGTATTAGCTCACTTAATCTTCAGAACAAATGAATGAGAGGCGAAATGTTCTTCTTACCATAATTTAACTGATGGGAACACTGAGACATAAAAAGGCAATGTCTCCAAGGCAGCATGAGTAATAACACTGCCTAGATTCCAGCCCAACCAGTCTAATTGCAGAGCCTGTGTTCTGAGGCACTGTATCACCCAGTGTCCCAAGAAATGATACATGCTCCAGGAAACAATGCACCCAACACAAAGAGACAGACAATTCTCAGAATTATAGTTTTTCATCAGAACCAGGGGAAAACTGGTTAGAATTAGAATAGAGAAAGAAAGGACTCAAGAGATCTTGAGAAAAGAAAAGAAATGGTAGCTCACTGATGAACCCAAGTAAAACTGTGAGACAGTGGCCTGGAAGGATCTGGTCAAATAAAACAATGAAACTTATTTTTTTTTATTTTCAAAAAAATCCAAAAATAAACAACTGAGTTTACTATTTAGCTCAGATATAAGATTATGTCTATATGTTGATTCACATATATATGTCTTAAAAGGCAAGACTTACAATATGGTATAGTTGAGAGGTAAGAAAATTCATAAATCATGTATAAAAGTAGACAAAACAGCCAAGAAAAATTACTGAAGGGTTTTGAAAATTAGCAAAAAGGGGAACAAAAGAAACATTTATTCATGTAAAAACTACTAACTTATATGAAAACAGTGAGATTTTCAATCTTTTCCTATCTCCTCCAGGTCAGTTGGTAAAACAAAAAAAAGTTCAGTTTTTCCAGGGCAGAGCTATCTGTCTAAACCATTAACATCACAGCCAGAGGAATTGGACTTGGTTGGAAACAAAAGCAAATATTCCAGGACCAGTGGCCTATGCCTGTAATCCCAGCACTTGGGAGGCTAAAACAGGAAAATTGAGAGTTGGAGGCCAGCCTGAACTATATAGTAAATTCCAGGCCAGCCAGTACTTTTCAGGAAACCCTACATTTAAAAAATAATCAGAGTCATTGTCAGTATAAGTAGTAAACCCAGCTGAAAATAAACATCGAAAACCCATAATTCTACTCTCTTAAGATGTGGTCTTGTTAAGGTAAGTGGTAAACAAACCAGAAATTCATTGAGAGATATTGGAAATGAGTGAAAAAGGGTTAGACAGACTATATATCTCTGGTTGGCTGGGATTCTGTGTACTTGCTCACAGGAAGCTCAGAGTAGGCAAATGGAAAGTAAATATTGAAGTAGACTGGAAAACGCCTGCCTTGTAGAAGTACCGTCCAGCCATGCCCAGCTCCACTGGTGAGGAAAAAGCCTCTCAGGAATGAGATGTTTGACACAACCTTCTGCACAGTCATTGACTACAAATAGCTGTCTACAAACAAGTATGACACCTTGGCAGCCAGGATTTTTAAAATTACCACAGGATTATATGGTAATTTTTAAAAACTGAGCCCTTTTGGCTCTCTGATCAGCACCATGGCAGTTAGCAAGAATAAGTGTCTTAAGAAAGGTGGTAAAAATGGAACCAAGAATAAAGTGGTTCATCCATTTTCTTAAAAAGACTAGTATGATGTGAAGGCACCAGTTATGTTCAATATAAGAAATATTGGAAAAACACTCATCACCAGAACTCAAGGAACAAAAATCTGATGGGCTCAAAGGTCTTGTGTTAGAAGTGAGCCTTGCTGATCTGCAGAATGATGAAGTTGCTTTTAGATAATTCAAGTTAATTACAGAAGGTGTTCAAGGCAAAAATCTGCCAGACTAACTAACTTCCATGGCATAGATCTCACCATGACAAAATGTGTTCCATGGTCAAAAAATGGCAGACCATGATCGAAGCTCATGTTGATGTCAAGACTACCAATGGTTACTTGCTTCATCTGTTCTGTGTTGGCTTTCCTAAAAAACACAATGATCAGATATAGAAGACCTTTTGGGCTCAGTACCAACAGGTCTGCCAGATCCAGAAGATGATGGAAATCATGACCTGACAGGTGCATCTAATGACTTGAGGAAAGTGGTCAATAAACTGATTCCAGATAGCACTGGGAAAGACATAGAAAAGACTTGCCAATTTATCTACCCTCTTCATGATGTTTTCATCAGAAAAGTAAATGTTGAAGAAGCCCAAGTTTGAATTGGGAAAACTTATGGAGCTTCATGGTGAGAATAATAGCTCTGGAAAGGCTACTGGGGATGAGAGTAGAATTAAAGTTGAACAAGCTGATGAATATGAGCCTTCAGTCCAAAAGTCTGTTTAAGATCCAGATTTTTAATAGTGATAAATAAAGTCCCATTTGTAAAAAGGAAAAGAACTGAGCAAAGATATGAGCAGTTTCACATTGCAAGAGGGAGTCTTCATACTATGTCAAGACATTTACTAACAAACAAAATTTTACAGGTAAAATCAAATGGAGTCTATAATTGGTACAATATATTATTTAAATTATGTCTAGTTTCCAACAAGTTTTAAGGTATGCAGAACCTAGTAATAAGAAACATTGACGGAGGCAGGAGGATTGTTGTGAGTTCGAGACCAGCCTGAGCTACAAAGTGAGCTTAAGGCCAGCCTGAACTGCATAGTGAGACCCTGTCTCAAAAAGACAAGAAAAAAAAAAATAAGAAACATTGAGAGTCATGGGGAAAAAATCACTTACCACAAATGACTATGATGTTAGACTTAGCAGCAAAAACCTTGAAAGCTTTAATTACAAATGTATTAACAGAATTGAATGAGATGACATTTAAATAATTAAATGAAAGTATAATGATAATTAATGATAACAAGTAAGAAGTCTCAATAAAGAAATACCAACTGTAAAAGTAATTTATGGTTTCCAAAAACAAAACACGTAGTTGCTAGGTGTCCTCAACAATAAATCTGAGATAACAGAAGGTATAAACTAAGTTGAGGGTAAGTTAACAGGAGTTATCTAGTGGAAGAAGAGATAAAAATACTAACGAAAAAGAACACAGTTTCAAAGACTTGTTGGACCATCAACATGCCAACATCTCTCTGCATATTAGAGTCCCAGAAAAAGGATAAAGGGGTAGGAGAAAACAATTTGATGGAATAACAGCAAAAGTCTTACCAAACATGATAAAAACATTGATACACAGATCTAAGAAACTTAGTGGATCCCTACCTCTGTTAGAATGAAACAAATTTACACCCATACATATCATAGTCCAACTGTTAATAGTCATAGAAATGAAGGAAAAAAAAATTAAAATCCAGCAAGAGAAAATGACTTGTTATATAAAGAGAAAGAACAAAGTTTCATTTGACTTTTCATCATAAATGCATAGAAGTCATGAAGAATGATACTTCAAAACTAAACAAATTTAATCAAGATAGTTAAACTATCCCTTAAAGAATTTAAGCAAGAGAAGACATTCTCAGATAAAGCTCTTAATTTCTTTTCACAATTTAAGATTACCTAGAAAAATTAAAATACTGTATAATTGACTACAATATATAGAATTGTAATACCTAGTAATATTAACATAAGGGGAAAGGAAATGAATACATCTATATTGAAGCAGATTATTACAAGAATTATATTGCATTAATCTGGCATGTGTGTTGTTAGAATGCATATCATAATCTTAAATCTGAGTAAATTGATACTACTGTCCTCCAAGGGCTGCTGAGCTCTCTGCCTAGAGGGCTTGTTTCTGCCACTTCCCAAATGCTGCTGAATTCCACACAGACTGGTTCTCTTCCACTAAGCCCTAAGAGTTACTGAATTTGTGGGCACCAGATAGCTCAGAGGACTAAAGCACCTGCTTAGGCAAACTGCAGCAGCCAGGGTGGCCAGAGTTTGATCCCTCTCTTGCTGTGCTGGTCCCACCCCCAGGGCACACTGAGACAGAGATTGAGACTGAGCATGGTAGTACACACCTGTAATCCAAGTGCTTGGAGGGCTGAAAACAGGAAAATCACTATGAGTCCGATCTACCCAGTGAGACCTTGTAGACCCTGCACTAAAATACATTTTAAAAAAATTTGCAAAGTTTCACAACTGAACATAGGATCACTAGAAGTTGAGAAAACACCACAGATCAGTGCTTGTTGAGGCTATTTCCTCTCAGGCCTCAGAAACCATTAAAACTCTGGCTCAGACTGAAACCTGGCAAGCAGTAGCGTTGTTTTGACCAGGAAGAACAAGGGAAAAAGAAAAGCAATCAGAATGGCTTCCAGGAGCACAGATGCTGCCTCCTTCCTGACCACAGGAGAGCACTGAAGTTGCCACTCAGAGGAAGGCTGGGCAGAACTGTCACACAGCTGCAGAAGGAGAGAGCAGGAAGCTCTGACAGATGAACCACGTGAGGCAAATAACAGTGTATGGAAGAATCTGAACTGAGCCCCTGTGGTTGCTATCTGTAGATGGAAGAAGTGCT
>PVKA01050402.1:0-12736 GCA_004027165.1 Ctenomys sociabilis | reverse complement strand
GGCATGGTGGTATGTAACTGTAATCCCAAGGTTTAGGAGGCTGAAAACAGGAAGATACTCTGAGTCCGATCTGTGGAATGGGACCCTGTACTTAATAAACAAAGAAAAGATTTCTTCACAGAGAAAAACAAACCAGAAGGGAAGGACAGCTTGAACATAGATAGTAGGAATACACTTTTGCCAGCTACTCTTGTGACAGAATTAATATCCAGAATACAGAAGAATTAAAGCCCACAACATGCAAAAGATAACCCAATCAACAAATCAGCAAATGAATCGATCACACAAAGTTTAAAATCTACAAAATGGCAATAATTACATAAAAATATAGTAATACAGATGCCACATGCCTGTAATCGCATACTTGGGAGGCTGAG
Organism: Ctenomys sociabilis; assembly: GCA_004027165.1. Classification (NCBI taxonomy): domain Eukaryota; kingdom Metazoa; phylum Chordata; class Mammalia; order Rodentia; family Ctenomyidae; genus Ctenomys; species Ctenomys sociabilis. Next base: position 12,359 of record PVKA01050402.1, on the reverse strand, counting down.
ACAGGAAAATCACTGGAAGTTTGAGGCCAGCCTGAGCGATATCATGAACTCAAGGCCAGCCTGAATAGTACAGCAAGACACTGTCAAAACATTGCAATAAAAAGACAATTACTACATAAAAACATTATAGCCATTAGGAAAATTCAAATCAAAGTACATCAATAATTCATCGTATCTTATAATAGATTTTAGGATTCCTAATAAATGTTGGTGAGGATGTTGATAAGAAGGAAACTTTTTGCTGCATGTAGAATTGTAAATGAGTATAGCCTGTATAAAAATAAGTATGGAGGGGCTGGGGAGATAGCTCTGTAGAATAAGTACTGGCCTGGGAAGTGTGAGGGCCTGAGTTCAATCCCTGGTTCTGCCAAAAAAAAGGAAAAAATAATAGTAAGTATGGAATTTCCTCAAAGAGCTCCAAGAACTATTGTATGATCCAGCTATGCTAAAGAATTAAAATCAGCAGGACAATTGCTGTGCTCATGTTTGCTACAGCTGAATTCAAATTAAGGAAGGCATGAAATCAATCTAGGTGCCCAGTGGGGGGGGGGGATGAAGGATAAAAAAAGATGATTTTTTAAATTTATACATTTCAGCCAAGAAGAATAAAATAATATAATGTGCAAAACATTGGATGGGACTGGAGGTCATGTTAAATGAAATAAGCCAGATCCAGAAAGACAGTTGTTGTACATTTTGTCTCAATTAGCATGTAAACAAAACACAATGACATGGAGACTATTAGAAAAATGATGAAGCCGGATCGTGGAGGATGGGAAGCAGAGGATAAGAAGGTGTCATGGGTGGGCGGACATGAGTAAGTTACTTAAATGTATGAATGAAAATACTACCCAGAAAGCCATTATTCTTTGTTGTAAATATTTGTTGGTTAAAAATAGAAAACATTGCATACATATACAGAGGCACAACAGTCACATGAAAAAATGGATAAAATCATGTTTTGTAGTGACATAGATGGAACTGGAAATCATTAGGTTAAATGAAACAATCCAGGCACAGAAAGTATCATAGTCTCAGTCTTTTACAAAGTTGAAAATAGTTGATCTCATGCAATATGAGGTGAGATTCAACCAAATTAAAATCGATAGAGATTCAAACTGGTGTGGTTGGTGTTACGATAAATGTTTAACACATTAATATGGAAGTATGATTTTGTTGCAAATTGTATCCAGAAAGATTTATTAAGAAAGTAATATTTAAATTGTCTCCTTGAGGGTGAACAGCCATCAGGCAGATGTGGAGCAGAGAATATTGTAGGCAAAGAGAGGCTGCAAGCAATTCCTAACATTGAATAAAAGTCTGGTGCCTTTAAGATGTGCTCAGGATATGTGGATAATGAAGGGTGAAGGTGAGGAAGTGAGAGACGAGGGTAAAACCTGAGTGTATGATGAGGCCATTTCTGGAAAATTTTATTTTATGACAAGAACAATGAGAAGTCATAGGTACATTTTAGGAAATGAACTTTAGTTCCATTTTTACAGTTATCTCAATGTTATAGAGCAAGAACAGCTAAAGGATAATGTTTGCAAAGTTTGTAAGTTACCTTGAAATATTTTAGAATAAACTGTGTAAATATATATATTGGTTAGGTTCTAATTCTGTGTCTGCTGATCACCCTGTCAAGAGTGGACAGTCAAAGGGAAAGTCCCTAGCATTGCGTCAAAAAGAACATGCCCTAAGGGCAGGTGCCAAAAGCACTTTTGAATTGTCTCCTTCAACAATCAAATCTTTGCTGAGTAGAATATTAAAAATAGCGTTTATGTTTCTAGAGATGTGTCTGTTCACATGGCGAATGCTTGAAATAGATTGGTAGCTAAATTAATGTTTTTAAAGGTATGTAAAATCACTTAAATACATTAGCCATCATCTAATCCTATCTAGAGAGGAATTATGAATTTACTGAGGTTGGAAACCTACATCAGTTAAAAACAAAGCCTGAAATTGAACACTGATTATATACTCAGCCATTTGTTTTAGGAGGAGATTTTATTGTCCGATGCCAAACAAAGGACTACTCTGGGTTAATAGATTTACTAAATACCATCTAGCAAATAAATTTGCATGCTCTTTGTGAAATTTGGCTGAGGACTTGCTCTTATTAGAAGTTAATGGACCTGCGTGTATGGGAGAACTTCCGTTCTGTCCTGCAACCTTTGAATGAAGCCCAGGCCAGCCACATGACAGAGAACTTTCCCTGCATCCTCTGGGCCTCCCCCACTCCTCCAGAACCAGCACAGCCTACCCTAGTCAGCACAGGTTGCCCTACCTGCCTTATCCAGCCCAGCCCAGGCTCAGGGAGTGTGTGGGAGAGCCTCCAGCTTCACTGCACCAGTGGGACCACTCTGGACCAAAACTCAGGCATGCCTACTGAGTGAGACACTCAACCATGCCCTCGGGACCCCTCCACCCCTCTAGAGCCCCTGCTTCCAAGACCACTCAGTGAGTGAGAACATCTGCGATGCTCTTGAGATCACCAGATCCATCCCAAACACAGGCCTGGTTAGTGTGTGGGAGAGTTTCTGCCCTCCTCTGTGCCCCTTGGGACAGGGGCACAACAGAGGGGCGCCACAGGGTCACAATTGTGCCAGAGGGACACACCAGGTTCACTTCCAAGGGCTGTAGCAGGAAGGAGCTGAATACAACAACTAGACCCAAGCCAGGCATAATTGGATAAACTCAAATATAAAAGAGCAGCACCTGAATTTTGGTAGGCACTTAGGTAATAATTGCACCAATGCACTACACCAAAGGTCAGAGGTCAGTGCTATACGAAATGACAAAAACAAGGAACAAAATGAAATATCAGGCCTTGAGCCCACCCAGAACAAGAGCAGAGGACACTAGGTCAGCTGAAATGAATGAATTAGCAGCATTGGAGGTAAAGAAACAATGGCAGAAAGGTATAGAGGAACTAAGAGCAGAATTAATTTTTGGAATAAAGAAAGAAATGACAACAGAATACCCATCTCTGACAGGACTAAACAAAAAAAGGGGATTTAAAGGAAGGACCATTCTGTGTTTCCATATACAGTACACTTAGGATAAATATGCAGTACTTTCATGTAATTCTATGAGAAGAAAGATTTGCACTAATAGTGCTTGGACAGGATATCTTGTCTGCTTCTTGTACTATGGATAACCACTAGGAATATAACAATGTAAAAAGTATTAACTATCGAAACTGTACTATAATTCAGCTTTAAAATAAAAGATAGGTATATGGCTATATTCTTTTAATGCATTGAATAGAGGCATCTGTTCTAATAGTGTTTGTAAATAGAATATCATATCTGCACCTTGTAAAACAAATAACCACTATGAAAACAATATGCAATGTATTAATTATTGAATCTCTCCAACTAGTTTGATTTGAAACTGTTTCACTGCTATTTGTTCTTCAATAAAATCACGAAAAAAGGGCTTTCATTTTAATAAAAATTATAAGTAAAAAGAAAGAAATCTCTGAATTCATAGCACTGGAAGTAAAGAATCAAATACCGAAACATATGGAGGAAACTAAATCTGAAATACATTCTGCAGTAAAAGAATTCATAGCTTCTTCTAAAGAATATATTGAAAAAAAAGAGAAGAGATTAGAAAAATGACAGGTTCCTTGAATGAGCAACACAAGAAAGAAATAGATCACTTTGTAGAAGAAGTTAAAATCTCAACCAAAAGCCAACAAAACCATTTGAGTGAAAGGGAAAACAGAGTTTCAGATCTTGAAGATGCTGGTGCAGCTAGTGAAAAGGTGAGAAGAAAATCTCTTAAAAACAAGTAGGATGCAGGAAAAAATAAATCATCACCTGCAAGATGATGCAAAGATCAAGAATGTGAGACTAATAGGAATCAATGAGAAAGATGGAATCACTACAAATGCTATAAAAGGATATGGGCAGAAGTAATAGAAGAAAACTTCCCAAATATGAAGAAGCAAGCTGACATTCAGGTAACTGAAGCATAAAGAATGCCAAATAGCTTCAACCCAATCAGAAGCACATGAGACATATAATAGTCAAGATCCCAGAAATCCAGCACAAGAATAATATACTGAAAGCTGCTAGAGAAAAGAAGCAGATCATATTCAAAGGAAAACCAATGGCCAACTTCTCTTCACAAACCACAAAGTCAAGAATAGCATGGAGTAGAGTAATTCAAGTCCTCTATGAAAAGAAATTCCAGCCTAGGCTACTATACCATGCCAAATTTTCTTTCAAGTTTGATGGAGAAATAAAATACTTCCATGACAAAGAACAACTAAAGAATTTCATGATGACAAAACCAACTCTTCACAGACTACTGAAAGATGTTGTAGAGAGGGACCAAAATAATCAGAACTCCATGAATGAGAACAGAAAGAATGCACTAAATAGAACAAACAATTAAACACAGGACAAAATGGAGTAAACAACAGCAGGTAAATAACATGTCAATAATAAGTCACCACATCTCAGTTATAATCATCAATGTAAATGGACACAATTCACCAATTAGGAGAAATAGATTGGCACAGTGGATTAGGAAACAAAATCTAACAATATGCTGTATACAAAAAAGAACCACACTTAACTCATAAATAAATTCATAGGCTGATAATCAAAGAATGGGAAAGAGTACTACATGCCTCAGCACCTCAATAAAAAGCAGGGGTAGCAATCTTGTTCTTAGAAAGTCTCAACTTCAAGCCAATAATGATCAAATGAAATAAAGAAAGCCACTGCATACGATTAGGGGAAAAATTCAATAGGAATAGATAACACTCATGAATGTATACACATCAAAAATGGGAGAGCCAACTCCATAAGAAAAATTGTAATGGACTTGAAAAATCTAATATACAATATCACAGGCTTAACAGGAGACCTTAACATGCACTTATCCCCAAAAGATAAGTGAACCAAACCTATCTGATCCATAGCTTGGAACAAATGGACTTGGTGGACATTTACAGAGCGTTTCCTCAAACACAGCTGAATACAAATTTTTAAAGCTGCACAAGGGTCATTTTCCAAAATAGATCATATATTAGTGCATAGGTCATGCTTAAGTAAGTATATGCAAGAAAACAGAAACTGTCCCATGCATATTATCTGACCACAGTGCAATGAAACTGGAAAGAAACAACAAAAGAAACCAGAAAAATCACCTAAAAGAACCTGTATTGTAATACCATGAAACTCAGTTGTGCCCTAAATTTTCTGATCAAGGAGATTATGGAGTTACAGAGGAAGGCGATCAATGATCTATAGTGTGCCTGGGCAGAGTCACATGGAGAGAAAACTTTCTCTCAGGCTCTCACAGAGAGCAAACTGGTCAAGCAATGGCCGTGACTCATCCACATGGCTGACACAGACAAATAATCTATAGAGTGAGGTACAGGATTACAAGATAAACTCTGAGGGGACTACACTGGCCTCATTAGAAACAAAAGCTACATCTTTTGTTATATAGGTCTTGATCTATCTCGGTCTTAAACATCCAGCAGAAAAGTATAAAAATGAGGTGTATAACATGGGGCCAAAATAATAAGTTGGGTTGTAAATAGCTGTAGTTAACAACTTCTTCAGATAACTCACTATTATTGTGGACTGCTGGACTGTGTTTGATTGTGTCTCATAGTTCAGGAACCTATAATGGTTTAATGCCAATAGAGTGCTCATCTTTGACAGGTCTAGATAAAAAGGGGGATACAAAGGAAGAACCATGATGTGTTTGTATAAACAGCACAGTTAGGATAAATATGAAGTGCTTCTGCATAAATCTATGAGAGGCAACATTTGCACTTATAGTGATTGGACATGATATTATGCTGGCTTCTAATACTATGGACAACCACTAGGAAGATAATAAGATAGAAAGTATGAATTATTGAAACTGTGCTATAATTCAGCTTTAAAAAAATAAGATGAGTATACAACTACATTGTCTTAGTTCATTGATTAGAGACATCTGCTATAATAGTGTCTGTAAGTAGAATATTATGTATACACTGTGTACAGTAACAAACTATTATGAAAACAATTTGCAATGTATTAATTATTGAATCTGTCATATTAATTTGATTTGAAACTGTCTCACTGCTATCTGTTTTTCAATTAAAAAAGACAAAACTAAAAAAATAGAAAAGAAAATCCCCCTAAGAACATGGAAATTAAAAAAAAAAATCCTTCTCAGCAATCAATGGGTCACAGATGAAATTAAACAAGAAATTCAACAATATCTATAATTTAATGAAAATTCAACCACAATTTATCAGAATTTATGGGATGTGATCAAAGCAGTTCTCAGAGGAAAATAGATACCTATGAACTCATACATTAGAAAAACAGAATGGGAACCATTAAACACCCTAATGCTATTCATCCAACATCTAGAAAAGGAAGAGGAAACCCAACTAAGAACCCAAAGATGTGAAGAAATCATAAAGACTAGAACAGAAATTAATTCAGTTGGGAGAAAGAAAACAGTTCAAAGAATCAAGGAATCAAAAAGCTGCTTTTTTGAAAGACTAAATAAAATTGATAATCCCCTAGCAAACCTCATCAAAGAGAGGAAAGAAAAAATTCAAATATAAGCAATAAGGAATGAAGATTGTGATCATCACAGACCCAGTGATAATTCAGATTATCAACAGCTACTTTGAAAATTTTTACACTCACAGAAGACAGAGATGAAGTACACAGATTCCTAGACAGGTACAAATTAACAAAACTGAATCAAGAAGATATAACAAATCTCAATAATGCAATAACGAAATGCAGTGATAAGCCTGTCTACAAAGAAATGTCTAGGTCCTGAAGGATTAATAGCTGATAGCTGAATTGTACAAGAAATTTACAGAATATATAGTCCCTACAGTCCACAAACTCTTCAATGAAATTGAAAAGAAAACAGTTCTCCCAAAATGTATCCTGGAGGCAAGTATTATAGTGATACCGAAAGCAGGGAAAGACACAACTAAAAAAGAGAATGATAGGCCAATCTCCCCCATGAACATAGATCCAAAAATACTCATTAAAATACTAGCAAAGAATACAGCAAATCATCAAGAAGATGACTAGTAGGATTCATCCCAGGGATGCAAGGATGATTCAGTATTCAAAAATCTATTAATGTAATACACTATAACAATAGAGCAAAATCTAAAAACAACATGATCATTTCAACTGATACAGAAAAGGCTTTTGACAAAATCCAACACTCATTCGTGTTCAAAGTTCTGTAGAAAATTGGAATATGAGGCCTCTACTTCAATTTGATAAAAACCATCTATGACAACACAATGGCTAATATAATTCTAAATGGGGAAATACTGAAATATTTTGCTCTCAGATCTGGTGCAAGACAAGGATGTCTTCTATCACCCCTCCTGTTCAATATCATTTTGGAATTATTAGCTAGAGCCATTATAGTAGAGGGAGAAATAAAAGGAATAAGAATAGGTAAAGAAGAAATCTAATTATCATTATTTGAAGATGACATGATACTTTACTTGAAAGACCCAAAAAACCCCAGCAAGAAGCTATTAGAAGTGACACACAAATTCAGTGACATAGCAGAATACAAAATTGATACCAAAAAGTCAATAGCATTCCTCTACATAGATAACAAACAAATTAGAGAAACAATACCTTTGCACTGTGGAAAATGAAATACCTTGGTATTCATCTATCTAAAGGAGTCAAAGAACTTTTCATGGAAAATTACAGTAGTCAGAAAAAAGAGATCATAGAGGATTGCACAAAATGGAAATATATTTCCCGGTGCTGCATAGGAATAACCAACATCGTGAAGATGGTCATACTCCCAAAATTGCTGTACAGATTTAATACAATACCTGTCAAACTACCACTAACTTAGTCTCCAGACCTGGAGAAATCTTTTCAGAAATTTATTTGGATCAGAAAAGACCTAGAATAGCAAAGGCAATCCTGGCCAACAAAGACAAGGCAGGAAAAATTATAATTCCTACAAATCTATTCTGATACAATCATCATGGTATTGGCAATGAAACAGACCTGAGAATCAATGGAATAGATTAGAAAATGCAGAGGCCTCTATGAACACACTCAGCCACCTGATCTTTGACAATGGGGCCAAACATGGTTACTGGAAGAAAGATAGCCTCTTTAGCAAATGGTGCTGGAAAAACTGGCTTTCTATATGCTGAAAACTAAAACTTCACCCAGGTCTATCACCATGCACTAAGCTAAAGTCAAAGTGGATTGAAGATCTAAACAGTGAAACAGAAACACTCAATCTCCTGGAAGAGAAAGTAGGAGAAACTCTTGAAGACATAGGAGTATGAAAAGAGTTCATGAACAAAAATCAAACTGCACGGGTAATACTTGAAAGAATTAACAACTGGGACCACCTCTTATTGAGAAGTTTTTGCACCTTAAAAGAAATTACCAACAAAGTGTAAAGACACACAGAAAAAATCCTAACCAATAAGCACTCACACAAAAATCTGCTCTTTTGAATTTATAAAGAACAAAAAATCCATTAGGGCCCTTAAATTTAAAGACCCAGTCCAGCAATGGACATCAGAAATCAACATATACTTCTCAGAAGATGAACTTAAGGAAGCAAATAAATATATGAAAAAATGCTCCACATCACTAACCATCCATGAACTGAAAAGTAAAACAACACTGAGATATCAGGTCACCCCAGAAAAAATAGGTATCATAAATAAATCAACAAACAACAAATGTTGGAGAGGATGTGGTGAAAAGGGAACACTTCTCCAGTGCTGGTGGGAATATAGATTGGTGCAACCACTATGGAAATCAGTGTGCAGACTCCTTAAAAAACAAGGACTGGAAATCCCATTCAAGCCAGCTATTCCCCTACTGGGAATATTCCTGGAGGAATTGAAAACATCATATCATATTGATATATGTGCACCTAAGTTTATTGCAGCACAATTTGTGATAGCCAAATCTTGGAAACAACCAAGATGCCCATCACATGAGAAATGGTTGAAAAAATGTGGTATCTTTATACAATGGAGTATTACTCAGCTATAAAGAATGATAATCTCGAAGCTTTCAAATTTAAGTTCATTCCACTTGAAGATATAAGTGAAATAAACTGGATTCACATGTGTAAATATCATATAGTTTCCATAGTATAAGAACTCAAAAGAAGAAATCCAAAAGGAAATGTATAATATAATTAAAAGGAAAGTGAGAACTTGAGGATTGGACAACTAGGAGAGGGCAAGTTGAAAAGTTGCAAAGCCATACAAATGTATGCACAAGATGGGTAAGGCAGTGATCCTGAGAAACATTAGAAAGTTTTTGAAAGTAGCAGTTAATTGATAGGATTCTTACCCTTACTAACTATACATGTTGATACCAAGCAATTTACTGAAGATAGCAATGTGTAATAGGAGGGTCATGCTTGGCCTGCCTGTCATTCTAGTCTTCTAAATATGTATTTCTTGTCATGACATACCAATTATTACCTTACTGTGAAGTAGAAGTTTTCTTTTTTAAATTAAGGGTAATAAATGAAAAAAGACACAAGAAAAAAAACTCTCAGGACTGTCCTCCTACAATTCTGTATATAGTTAGATTTCTGAATTTCTATGTAAACATATGTGTCTATTTCTATTTTTTTAAATTATTATTTTCTTCATATTCTGCAGGGAGTTAAAGTTTAACATATCAATACTTGATGGAAAATACATGTTACATGTTATGCATAAGATGATTGATACTTAGACAGCATAATCTGAAATACATATGTTGCAGGGTAATAATAAGCTTCTCTTCTAAAATTAAAAAAAATGAAGGGCTGAAAGTTCAGCCAACATTTTAGCCCTAGCCTTTCAAAGTCAGTGAAGCCTCAGGACATAGGAGAACCTGTACTATAACATCGTGTAACTCAGTTATGTCCCAAATTTTCTGATCAAGGAGATTATGGGGCCACAAAAGAAAATGATCATTTTTGTAGAGTGTGCATAAGGAGAGCCTCATGGAGAGAAAACATTCTTTCAGGATTTCATAGAGAGAAAATTGGTCAAGAAATGTCCATGACTCATCCACATGGCTGACACTGGCAAAGGATATAAAAATTGCAATATGGGGCTACAGGATAAATCATGAAGGTATGTGACTGACCTTATCAGATATAAAAGTTACATTTTTGTTGTATAGGTCTTGCTTTACTATCCAGCAGAAAAGTATAAAAATATGCTGAGCCATATTAATATGTGAAAGGCTCAAGTCAACAACTTCTGAAGATAACCCACTACTATTGTGGACTACTGAACTGTGTTGGATTGTTTTGCTGAATTCATGCACCTATAGTATTTAGATATCAATAGAACACCTATCTCTGATAGGACTAAACAAAAAACAGGATACAAAGGAAGGACCATTTTGTATTTGTATATACAGAACAGTCAGGATATACAGTTAATCTCATCTAATTCAGTGAGTAGAATGATTTGTACTAATATTGTTTGTTTGTTTGTTTGTTTTTTGGCAGAACCGGGGATTGAACTCAGGCCCTTGTGCTTGCCAGGGAAGCACTTATTCCACTGAGCCATCTCTCCGGCCCTGTACTAATATTGTTTGGACAGCATATCTTGTGTGCTTCTTGTACTATGGATAACCACTAAGAAAATAACAATGTATAATGTATTAATTTTTGAAACTGTCCTATTAATCACGTTTGAAGCTGTCTCATTGCCATTTGTTCCTCGATAAGATAAAAAAATAAAGTTACTATGGATTTTTATCCTGATGAAGAAAAAAGTCAGTGTTTTTTTTTTAAAGTAGTTAGTTAGGAAATAGTTAATCTTTTCTGCTTGAATTTCTTTCATTTCTATTATCAATTAACAAAACCAAGCAGTTCTCTTTCTGTTTGGTTGGTGTCTGGATGTCCCCTCAACACCTCATGTGATCAGAATGGGTAAGCTTCTCAGAGGTTGCTGAATCTAGAGTCTCTGATTGACTTCTAATGGAATACTGGGATTAAGGGTGTTAGTGTTATATCCACCCTAGGGCAAGTAACTTGTGTATGGGATTTTAAATTTGTATAGCCAATATAAAAGTAAGTATGGAATGAGGGAGGGGAAGAAGTTTGCTTGCTCACTCTCCTCTCCTGTTGCTTTAGGTATCTTCATCACCAAGAACCATTGTCCCTTTGCCACGCTATCCTGCCTTGGAGCCAGCTGATTATGGACCGAAACCTCCACAAGTGTTCTTTACATAAAACCTTCCCCCTTTAACCTCAGGTATTTTCCTCAGCAACCATAAAAATAACTAAGATAGAATTTGGTACCTGGATTCAGTTGAGAGGCTTAAGAGACTTGTGAATTAATTTATAAAACTTAAGAGACGGGCTAAAAAGAGAACCATTTTATGACATAAACTATATGGGAAACCATTGTCAGAGCCTTAAAAATCAGAGTATGGACGGAAATTCTGCCAAGTAAAATGAAGTTCAACTTGGCCCTCTATTTAGGCCTGCTTGGACTGCCAGATCCAAGCTGGTGTATTCTGTGCTTCGGCAAAACACGGGCCTGTCTTTTGCTTACATTAAAGATACTGCATTGTGTCAGAAAAATTTCAATGTTATATACTACTGGGACAGCGGCATGGTTACTGTTAAAATATCTGGCCAGATCTATGCTGGAAATTAAGAGTAAAGAACCAGAAGGGTGATTTGAAGCATTTGACTAGAGGGAAATCTCCAGTGGTGCTGTGAATTGCAGAGAAAAACAGAGGAGAATGTGGTTGTTGGGAATGAAGGGGACAATGAAAAAAAATGACCTAAGGTCTTTCACCAGAAGGGAGGAGTATATTATAAACATAGATCTTTTGTGGCTTCTCTTCATGTCTTTCCATATCCTGTATTATATGTTAATGAGATGCAAAGATTGTGATTGTAATCGGTCTCTTCATATGCTTTTGCTTTAGTTTTCAGATACATGTATGTACTCAGATTAATTAATCAGATCATTGTTTAGACCTTGAATTTTGAGAACATTTAATATTTTGCTTTTAGTATGAAAATGAATGTCATAAGAATGTAATTGTTATATTAATACAAATTTGAGTAAACAAAGACTTGATGACATTTTCCAAATCTGATTCTGCAGACTAAAGGTGAAGGAAACATGTCTTCTAACAATTTGATCAGGGATATATTGTGGTAGATTAACTAATGAGCAGTGTGTAACACCCAACTGAACTCAACTAGGGTGGTGCTTGGTGTACAGGGCCCACCTCAAGATTTTTCTCAATAGCATCGAAGGAGAAGCAGAAGGGAAGATGGTAAGCTGATGATGCCCCACAAAAGCTTCTCATATTGGTTTTTGC
>PVKA01050401.1:0-12737 GCA_004027165.1 Ctenomys sociabilis | reverse complement strand
GATTTTATCACAGTGGCTTTGTAGTATAATTTCAAATCAGGAATTGTGATGCCTCCTGCCTTGTCTTGATTGGCCAAGATTGCCTTTGCTATTCTAGGTCGTTTGTGGTTCCAAATAAATTTTAGGATTGATTTCTCTATATCTGGGAGGTATGTTGGTGGCAGTTTGATAGGGATTGCATTAAATCTGTACAGCACTTACAGACATTATTATAGCAGATACCTCTTATCAGTAAATTACGAGAGTGTAGCTGTTTACTTATCTTATTTTTTATACCTGAATTATATCACAGATTCAATAATTAATATTTTCTACCTTGTTATTTTCCTAGTGGTTGTCCATAGTACTAGAAGCTAATATAATATTCTGTCCAACCACCACTAGTGTAAATCTTGCCTCTCATAGAATTATGTAGAAGCATGGCATATCTATCCCAACTGTACTGTCCATACACACACATCATGACTCTTCCTTTCTATACCCCTTCATTTGTCTACACCTGCCAAAGATGGGTATTCCATTGTCATTCAACTAATTTAGGTGCCTGAACTCTACAACACAACCTAACACAGTCCAGCATTCCACAACAATAGTGAGTTATCTGAAGAAGTTATCAACCATAGCCATTTACAGCTCAACTTATTATTATGGCCCCGCGTTGTATACCTCATTTTTATACTTTTCTGCTGGATGGTTAAGACCTAGATAGAGCAAGACCTGTATACCAAAACATGTGGTTTTTGTTTCTGAAGAGGTCAGTGAAGTCCCCTCAGGGTTTATCTTGTAGTCCTGTACCTTATTCTGTAGATCCTTTGTCTGTGTCATCCATGTGGATGAGTCATGGCCAATGCTTGACCAGTTTGCTCTCTGTGAGAGCCTGAGAGAAAGTTTTCTCTCCATGTGACTCTCCCCAGGCACACTATAGGACTTTGATCTCTTTCCTCTGTGGCTCCATAATGTCCCTGTTCAGAAAATTTGGGGCTCAACTGAGTTTCATGATGTTACAGTACAGGTTCTCCTATGGCCTGAGTCTTCGCTGACCTTGAAAGGCTAGGGCCAAAATGTTGGCTGGCCTTGTGGCTCTTCTATTTCTCCAATTCTGATCTGTGAACTCAGGTTGTTAACCATCCAGAAGAAAAGCTGCTTAGTGCCCTGCAGCATATGCCGTTCACTTTGCCCTATCTGACTCAATTGTTTTTAGTTGTTGTACATTTTTATTTGTATTTCTTCTTTTCACTTCTTATACTAGGGAGACTATACAATATTTGCATATGTATGTCTGGTTTATTTCACTAATGAGTATATGTTCAAGTAGCGGACATTATTATTATTATTTAATGTATTTAGTACAGGGTCTCACTACACAGATGGGACTTGTAGTGATCCTCTAGTTTTCAGCCTCCCAAGTGCTAGGAATACAGGCATGCACCACCACACCTCCAGTCTCAACCACTGTCTCAGTGCACCCCAGGGGCAGGCCCAGCACAGCTCACTGGGGATCAAATCCTGGTCCCTATGTCTATCTAAGCAGGTACTTTAATCTGCTGAGCTTTCTGGCTGGCCCTGGTGACATTATTTTTTTTACTAAGCATGTGGTTTATGAAACTTTTAGATTTTTTTCATGAAAGCCACCCCTAAGCATGAGCTTTCCAACTTGAACATGTACAGTTAACTTTGGAAATCAAACAGGGACACATATTAAAAGCTAGCCGGGGTGCCTAACTAGCTATGAGCACTAAAAATGGTAGTTATTATATTAATAATATTAGTATTGCCTTGTTAGGTTTAATTTTTCCTGGTTTCAGCAATCTAGATTGTAGAGATTATTCTGAGTATTAATTCTTCACACACACACACACACACACACACACACACACACACCATCCCAGCCTCAAGTTAGGTACTCAGTTTTCTACATGTATTCTGGTAATTTCCCAAATTCTTGAAACTGACAGTGCATTGCCTGGAAGGAAATTTATTGCTCCACTTCTCTCTTCTGGGACCATATCCCTCCTCAACATCCAAAATTTTACAATGAGAATATTTTCCTGGATTTAGCATTGTCCTCGTTTCTATTATCCAAGTTTAAAATGCAAATGCCTGTGAATAAACCATGTACTAATCCCCTAGAAACTTAGCCTGAATTAGTTGGTGAGCATGAGTATCCTGGGGGAGGACAGAAGGGGGAAGTAGAAGGAGGTTGTGACATAATAAAAAGTCTGCATTCGGACTTTGTCCCCAGTTCCTGGCACGAAGCTCTTAAGACCGTTGTCACTTCCTGAGCAATCGGCGTGACAGTTGCATCTTCTATTCTGACGTTTGATCTTTGATCCTGATTTCCAATTCTTCAGGGTTTCCTTGGAGACAATGTAAAATCTTTGTCTCCGGGAGGTGACTCTTGGTGGCTCCCAGCGGCAGTCAGTCACCAGAAAGACCACACCATGACTAGAAGCTTATAACTTTCACTTATACCCATTTTTCTGGGAATGGTGGAAAGGCTGGAGACTAGTTAATAATTGATCATGCCCAGGTGAAGAAGCCTCATAAAGAAATCTGACCATAGAGTTCAGAGAACTTCTGGGTTGCTGGGCACACGGCTGGGCTGAGGGGGTGGACACTTGCAAAAGGTACAGAAGCTCCATGGCCATCCACACCCTTTGCCTCATACAATTTTTCCATTGGACTTTTTCTTGAATGATATATATTTTTTTAAATTGGCAGTCTAGTTGTGTGGATCATTCTAGCTAATTATCAAGCCCAAGGAGGGGACTATGAAAACCTTTGCTTTATAGTTGGTGGGTCAGAAACACATGTGACAATAGCAACTTGGGACTGGTGTTTGAAATGAGGGTGGTCTTACAGGAGGGAGCCCTTGATTTGTGCAGGTGGCTCTAATTTCAAGTAGATAAGGTGAAAATTAAACTTTAGGAAATCCAATCAGTGCCCCCAGAGAACTGAAGAATAGCTTACAAGTGGGCTTATGTACCTGGTGTTAGAATGAAGGATGCTAGAAGTACTCAGAGGTGTGAGTATGTGGAGGGTACAAGGAGACCAACTAGTGAAGACAAGGACAAACAGGTGACATCATGGTACACTGATGTCCCACACTTGTCTTGAGAAGATATTTTTTTTATGAAGCTCTGCAGTGGAGTGGGTGGAATGGTTGCCCCCTCAATGGGTGCAGCCACGTTGAAACCCCTGGAAGGTGTGGGTCTGACCTGATTTTCAGATTAAGGATCCTGGAATGAGACCACCTTTATGATATAGATAGGTGGTTAAGTCCAGTGGAAAGTGTCCTTATAAGAGACAAGCAAAGAGAAAGATCTAAGTCACAGAGAAGAGGAAGCTATAAGCAGATGAAAGTAATGATGCAGACGCCAAGCCAAGGAATGAGAGCCAGCACCAAAAGCAGGAGATACCAGGAAGGATTTTCTTCTAGAGCCTTTGGAGGATGGATAGCTTTGCCAACACTTGACTTAGGATTTCTGACCTCCAGAACTGTGAGAGAACACATTTCTCATTGTTAAGTCACCAAGTTTGTGTTAGTTTCTTAGGGAAGCCATGGAAAAGCTACCTGAGAAGGTACTTCCTTTCGTGGGAGCCCTTCTCAGAGTCTGAAAGACCTGCCCTGAAAAAGGAAGCCAACTGTAGTCTTCAGGCTGTCACAGAATCATAAAAAAAATAGAAGATGACGATTAGTAGGCAGTGGAAAAACCTGAACAGATGATTAAGGAATTAATCAGTCAAGAAGATATGACACACTCTTTGGCATCACTGACAGGCCTAGAAATCTGAGGGGTGGAAGCCTGAGGGGTGGAAATGTGCCTGTGTAACTGGGGTGACCATCTTGGATCTCAGTGAGGTGGGAAGGAGGCTGCTGTGCCGCACAGCACTGGGAGGCCTCCCGTGGACCAGGCTTTCCTGTCTGCCTGGAAAAAGATGTCTGCTTATCTTTCAGGCCCTCAACTTCCTGAACTGGAAAATACAGTGATGTTCCAGCTCTGAGGATCCTGGTGTGGGCTAAGTTATTCATGGCTGTAATGCTCATAGCTTTTTACAAAATAAAGTCTCTGGCATGGTCTCAGTAGGACAGTAAATATGCACAAGCAACTAAAAGAAGTCCTTTTGAAGCTACATGGTATCATTTCTTTGTATCACTCAAGCTAGGTTGTGGGTTATAACTGTAGAAATAGACAACCTCTACATCTCAGTGGCTTACAACAATAGAAGTTGTTGGGCTTCTCAAAGTTCATACACTGCTGTCCTCAACCCTAGAATATGGCCATATTTGGACATAGAGAATTTTGGAAGTAATTAGATTAAAATAAGGGCCAGGCCCACATCTAATATGTCTGGTACCCTTGTAAGAAGAGGAAGTAATAGACACAGATGTACCTACAGGAAGATGACACAAAGATAAAGGAAGAAGATGGCCATTGATGAGCCCTGGAGAGAATTGAGACCTTTTTTTTAAAGCCACTAGAAGGAACCAGCACTGCTGAGATTTTGCTCTTAGACCCCGAACCTCTGGGAGTGTAAGAATGTACATCTCTACTGCATCAGCCCCTCAGTCTGTAGCACTGGTCACAGAGTCCTAGCAGAGTAACTGGCTACAATTACTTTGTGGTTTTTGGTCATTGCTTTGTCTCACATTCCCAGAGTTAGGCTATGCCCTAGATGCTACTAGATGCTTAACATTTTTTTGGTTAATTTATGTTGAATTAGTGCAACAATAATGAAATTAAGACTTCCATTGAATAAGTTACTTGCCTTAGTGAGATATTTCTCTTCAACATTGTATCTTTAAATAATTTCTCTGATTTAACCCTTGCTAAAGTGGGAAAACTCTGCTCAGCACGGGCAAAACAACAAAGCCTCAGGTCTTCCGTGGGAGCTGAGCTTTGAGGCCAGCCTCGCTTATGCCCCTTGGCGCATTTTCTTATCATACTATTTCTTTTCTTTTGGGGCATTTATAATAGTTGAGCTCTGGAGCCTGTGAGATAGCTCAGTGGACTAAGCACCTGCTTAGGCAAGTGCAGGGACCAGAGTTCAATCCTGGGCATGCTGAGCTGGCCACTGAGATGGAGCATGGTGGCACATGTCTGTAATCCCAGTGCCGGGGAGGCTGAAAACAGGAGGATCACTATGAGTCCAAGCTATGTAGTGAGACCCTGTACCAAATACATTAGAAAAAATTGTTGAGCTCTGCTGTGTTCAAGGTTGTTTTATGTCTGTGCCCTTGTTAACACCATGTGAGCTCCTCAAGGCCAGCCGCTCTCCTTTGCACACAGTATGTCCAGTGTCCAGCACATTTCCTGGTGTATGTTGCACACTCACATTGGTGAGTAAATGAATGAGTGGAAGAGTGCCGGGGCCAGGGAATGAAACAGGGAGCTTCTGAGCTATCATCGAGCCAGGGAAGGTACCCTTTGGGAGAGCGCCAAGCTGGAACCTGGCACTTCAGTGAGCACTGTCTGTTAGGGAGGCAAGCATGGTACTGATTTTCATGTGGAGGACACAGCTTTGAGTAGTTTCTCTGGGCAGAGGAACCAAGTGGTAAATTGGCACCAGAGCTGCTGCAGTTTTTGTCCAGAACACTATCAAAGCCTAGACAGCCCCAGGTTTAGCACTATTCTGGAAAAATTGTAAGAAATTTATGTTTTTTAATAGATGCAGTGTGGTTAAAATCATCATCCAATCCCTTGTGCCCCATCAGGCAATTCAATATCTAATATTCAATTGACTTTTAAGAAGAAAAAGTAATTGCCTATTATGTTGCAGCTGGCACAAAATTAAGAGGGACAACATACACTCCGCATGTGGTGTGTGTGTGTGTGTTTGAAGGAATAGATAACAACACAAAATCCAGAGTTCCTTGTTTTAAAATTTTTGTGGTACTGGGTTTTGAACTCTGGACCTTGCATTTTCTTTCTTTCTTTCTTTTTTTTTTTTGCAGAACTGGGGATTGAACTCAGGCCCTTGTGCTTGCCAGGCAAGTGCTTATTTTACTGAACTATCTCCCCGGCTTCAGGACCTTGCACTTTCCAGGCAGGCACTTAAGCCACTGAGCTATCTCGCTCTCTCAACAACACAAAATTTATCGTGTCCATTACAGTTAAAATTGATGTGTCCCCCGAAGACTCACGTATTGAAGCCTTGATCCCCAGTGCAGCAATATTGAATGCGGGGATCAGAGAGGGAAGCTGATGCCAAGGGTGGTAGCACCATCAGTGGATTGATCCATGGATCAGTTCACAACTGAGTGGCTATGAACAGGGAGTGGGCCCAGGTGGAGGAAGTGGTGTTGTAGGAGGGCGCCCCTGAGAGGTGCCCCTTGTCTGCAGTCCTTTCCTCTCTCTCCAGCTCTCACTCTCTGGCTGTCTCACCCTGCCTGCCTCCTGGCTGCTATGAGGGAAGAGCGCTTCCCTCAGGGTGCTCCCACCTGACCACAGGACTAAAGCAAAGGGGCCCGCCAACCCCAGGCTGAAACTGTGGGACGAGTCAACCCTCTCAGCTCTAATCCATTCTGCTCAAGTATTTGGTCACAATCAGAAAAAGCTACTAACAGTGGCTTAGAAGAGTGAAAAATAAGTCAGATGTTAATAAAGAAGAAAAACATTGAGTCATTTATTTGAACTATGTGGTTGACTCAGAGAGAATCAAGCATCACAAATGGACAGAACTGAAAGAAAAAAAAAAAAACCCTGCTTTATCCATGACCATTGTTGACTCAAGAGTTCAGTGGTGCTTCAAACACAAAACATGAAGTCAAGCTGTCTGAATAAAACTTGGATAATGAGTACAGCGAGTGTGAGGACAAACTATAAACATGCTTTGTGTGAATGAAGCCCTTTTTCCTGAGTGGGGCACGAGTACATCAGGGCATCTTCAGTGGATCTTACCAGACGTAAGGCACTCACAGAGAAGTTTCCCAAATAGCAGCCAGCTTCTGTGGCTGCCCTTACAGGTTCCTTCCTGTGGATTAGTTGAGCTGCTAATCTACCTTTCAAATAAAGGACCAGGTAGGTGGAGGTTCTGCAGTACTCCACTGAGACTGTGCACCCCTGTTCTCTGGTTATTCAGCTTTTTTCAGAGCATCCAAAACCAAAACACAAACCTGCATTGTCCTCTGCTTCTCTTGGTCCCATTCTCCCTTTTTTGGTCATTGTTGAGCAGGATCCAGACCTCCCAGACCAGTTAGGCCCCTTTACAGGGTTGTTCTGAAAATTCTCAAGAAATTCTCCTTGTACCATAGTTGGGATCCAGGCCACCTGTTACCATAAAATGACAACCCTGTGAACCCATATTATCCCCTCTTAGGCCAAATTCTTAAAAGTATTATATTATTCTGTTTATATTGACCTCTAATAATAAGTATCTGGAAGATTTTTGTCCATGTTTCTTTTCTCTTCTCTCTCTCTCTCTCTCTCTCTCTCTCTCTCTCTCTCTCTCTCTCTCTCTCTGGCAGTATCAGGGATCAAACTTGAGACCTTGTGCTTGCCAAGCAGGCGCATATGCTGCTGAGCTATCTCCCCAGCCCCTTTGTTCATATTTTTATCTCATAAAGATACTTAGTGTGTTAGTCAGGTTTCCCATTCCTGGACACAGTACCCAGCACTCACAATGTAAAGGGGAAATTTAAAGTGCTCACAGTTTTGGGGGATTCAGTCTGAAGTGAGCTGACTTACTGACTAACTTACATAGTAAGTGGTAGGTGTTAGTAATGGTTGTTATATTATTATTATTATTGTTATTATTATTATTAAATTCAGGTTCCTCTTCTCATGTGTCTGTGTTCTTAGACTTCCCAGACATGAAACATTATGGAAACTGGAGAACCACGATGAATCAGTATATCAGGCAGTTGTTATGTCAGATCCTCAGAGCTCATAGCCATTTTCTGCTGCTGTAACAGTGTCACACGCTAGGTACTTATAAACATAAAAGTTTATGTGAGTCCCATTTCTAGAGACTAGAAAGTGCAAGACAGAGAGGCTGCCTCTGGTGAGGCCCTACTTTCACTGCCATAACATGGTAGAAAGCATTACATAGTGAGAAAGCACAATGGAAAGGTGTTTGCAGCCCCTCACCCTTTTCTAATTGGTGCTAACCAGCCACGAATGTGGAGCCCTGTTTGAGTAAGCATCTCCCTTCGTGTCCAGCTCTGTTGCATTGGGGGTTTAGTTTCCCACACATTTGGAAGAGAAGAGTACATGGAAACCATAGCACCTTTTGTTATATAATCAGAGGGCCTTTGCCCACAAGGTCACATCAAGGATCTGTGGTGGAGAGACTACCCTAGGTTACTTGAGCCCTACCTGCAAGCACCACACTCACACCACATGTACTTCTGTTCTTGAAGAAAAGAGACAGAGGGAGATTTGACACCCACACAGAGGAGAAAGTAATATGAGGCTGAAGAAGAGGTTGGAACAATACAACCACAAGCTGAAAAATAGAAGCAGCCACTAGAAATTGGGAGAGGTGAGAGCAGGTTAGACTCAGCTGGAACCTCTGGAGCCAAGGGGGCCCTGCCAGCACCTTGATCTCAGACTTCTTGCCTCCAAAGCCGTGAAAGAGGGATGGCAAGATAGCTCAGTGGACTAAGCTCCTGCTTAAGCAAGCACAGGAACTGGGGTTCAATCCCCGGGAACCACACGCCACACCAGCCCTGCACCCCAGTGTACTGAGCTGATGACTGAGTCTGGGTGTGGTGGCACACACCTGTAATCCCAGTGTTGGGGAGGCTGAAAACAGGAAAATCACTACAAGCCCAAGCTGTGCAGTGAGACCCTATACCAAATATGTTTAAAAAATAATGAGAAAGAATATGTTCATACTGTTCTAAGTCAATCAGTTTGGGGTGTGTTATTACAGCAGGTGCAGGAAACCAACATGGAAGTATAGAATATTAACAGAGGTGTCCTGTACACCAGCCACACCTTGCTCATTTGGCCTTACCCAGAATTAGGTGTGGCTAGTAAATTTTATTGCTTCACATCACATATCACTTGCATGAGAAAGACACTGGAGCAGGATGTGCCAGGCTTTGTAAAACCAAGCAGGAAATCAGGGTCAGGCATCCTGTACCAGGGGTTAAATCTGCCCTTCTCTTAAAACATGTGCTGGATACAGATGGTCCAAACACATGTGGGAGACATGATTTCTAGGTTGACCATAGGCTCAAGTCCCTTTCAAACTTTTCATAACACTCTCCTCATTCAACCCACTCACCTGCTAAGTGCTAGGATCACGTGGCGAAGTAGGAAGAAGTTGCCAGTGCCCCTAGGAGCTTCATCGCTCCCAGTGCCCCGTGGGTTTTTTTTATCATCTACCTTGTATGGTTTGTTAGGTCATGTAATTTCAGGCCTTTGTTTCTCGTGCTGTATATGCTGCATAGTTTTGTCAGTTACTTTTCTCTTGTTGCTGAGAAAAAATGCTCAATGCCCCAAATTAAGAGTGGAAAGTTTTGTTTAGCTTGCAGTTTGTAGAGGTTTCAATCCATAATCAGCTGGCTCCAAGGTAGGATGGCTTGGTAGAGGGGCAACTGTTCATGGCCACAGAAGATATAGAGTAACAAGAGCACAAAAGGGAGGAGCAAGCCTCTTTTCCTCCCTTATACTATTTGCAAGCTACCTGCCCCTCGGGTGGGTGTAGGACTCAAATCCCCAATCCCAGTATTGAACAATGAACCAGTCAGAAAAATCTAGATCCAGTTGCCCCTGAAAAACCTGCCCCCATGTCCACATGAAGCTTTGTGGGACACCCAGCCACAAGCCTTAACGGTAGCCAAGTTCAAATCAAAGCTTAGGTCTCAGAATGGGTCAAAATAAATACAGTCAGTGTATTCCAAAACCATAGGTCTCTAACCCAGCACCTTTGTATACCTGAGCTGAGGGGAGAAGAGGTTTCTGGAATCTTGGGAGCTGGGAGCCTGGATGGCCAGATCATGACAGAGTCATGAAACACAGCGCGAACTCTTCCTGCCTCCCACCAGAGATCACGCGCAGAGGTGAAGGCCCTAGGAAGTCTCAGAGTTCTCGTCATGTGCACCCCAGAGTCTCAGGGGCTCAGCCAAGTCTCAGGCTCCTCCAGAAGGCCTCTCCTAGCTCAGCTTCCAGGGGTTTCCAAGTCTTTGCAGACTGAAAATTCCTACATGTTTTAAAATAACCTCAAGGCTCAGATCCTATTTTCAGAGACTGATTTATATGACCTAGTGTGGATCAGGCATCAGTGCCTCTTGAAAAACTTCCCTGGTGATTTTAGTGTGCAGCGAGACTGATACCTTGGACTGGCAGTGGTTTGAAGACATTTTCTGCTATCTTGTCTTCCTTTATTTTATCTCAACAAATTATGAGAAACCATGTCCTCACCCGCTTCATCTATCATAAGCTTAAGTGAGTTAAATAACCACATAGGGTGGTTATTTCTGGCCTGTTATACATATTATAAAGACAGTCATCTAAAGATGGAGCTACTTTAAATTTATTATTTAAATGTGTCCAGTGATATCTACATATAATAGGGATTAGACAGCACTATCTATTTAAAAATACACAAACTCCTTTATAAAAGCAAAATATTTATCCTACTTCTTTTTCTCCTTCAGTGGATATTTTATTGGCTTTCCCTAAGGAAATTGTTATCTTAATGTAATATGCTTTATGCTCCAAAGCCTGTTGTTGAATATTTTCTTTGCTACAAAAATACTTATATAAGATGAAATCTTTTGTGTGTGTGGTACTGGGGATTGAACTCAGGGCCTTGTGTGTGTGAGGCAAGCACTCTACCACTGAGCTACAGTCACAGTCCCTAAGGTGAAATTGTACAAAGAAAAGGTCTTGTTTGTTTGTTTGTTTTTTACTGTGTCCTAAAGGCTCTCAATGTTAAATAGCTTCTTCTTGGATATCACAGAGGCTATTCTTAGTACACAAGAGTCAAAATGACATAAAGATATCACAAATTATTAAACATGACAATAATTATTAAGCAGAAAAAGTAAAATTGTTTCAAAATGCACTTTTCAAGGAGGTGTTTATTGTTACAGCTTCCTAGTAAGTTCATTTGTATGTAATAAATGACAGTGTTAAAATTTTTTCTTTTCCTCTTTTCATTTTAAAGAGAAAAATGATACAAAATTTCAAAACAAGATTGTAGAAGAGTAACAATGGTTAGCACATTCCTTGTTGTTACCTTCAAAATAGTTGCTCAACTTACAAGATATAGGAACGGAAAATTAATCAAATGACACAAATTTCATGACACAAACATGAAATTTTCTTTTCAATGAACTAACAGAAATAAGTATTATAGCTATTATATATGTATATTATAAAGTATGTATATTTTGAATATATATTATGTATAATATTATGTATAAAATATATTCTATATATGTATATTAACCTTTCCTTCTCCCTTTTTCTCTCTCCCATCCCAGTTTCTCTTTCCTTTTGAATGGGTTCTTGACATTTTACAATATCTATTGTACATTTAAAAAATTTTTTTTTCCTGTGTTTTGGAGAAGGGTCTAAAAGATATTCAAAGTCCCACTACTGATCCTCCTGTTTACACCCCCTCAGGTGCTGGCATTACATGTGTGTGCCACCACACCCAGTCTCAATTGCCATTTCAGAGGGCCCCCATGGGCGGGGCTGGGACTGCAGCCTGGGTATTGAACCCCCAGCCCCTGTGCCTGCTTGCAGGTGCTTTAATCCACTGAGCTACTTGGCCAGCCCCATTTTGGATCTCATTTAGTCTTTCAGCTTCTTAAACTAGGAGCCAATATGATGTTTACACATGTGAGACTGATTTATTTCACTTATAGATATGGTCTCTAGTTGCATCCACTTATCTGTAAAAGTCTCCTGTTTATCCTTTATAGCTTAGTAGTACTCCATTGCCTAAAATAAGGTCACATTTTTAAAAAATATAGTCCTTAATTTCTGAGCAAGTAGGTTGTTTACAAAATCTATTATACAAATAGTAGTTCTATAAAAATGGGGGCACAAATCTTCTGTGGTATGATGCTTTAAATTTTGGGGGGAAAATACCCAAAAGGGAGTAGCTGAGTCAACTGAGACCTCCGATACAAGTTTTCTGTGGAATTTCCATGCTGATATCCACAGCAGTTGTACTAGTTTATGCTCCTATCAACAGCGAAGATGGGTTCTTTTTTTCTCCACAGCACTGACATATTTCTCAGTATTCAGGGCAGAGTCTATAGGGTATTCAGGGTCTCACTACATAGATCAGACTTGTAGTGATTGAATTAGTTCTTCATGACTATTTTTTTCTGGGGTAAAACTGAATCTCAAAGCTGTTTTAATTTGCATCTCCATAATGTTAAACATTGTTTCACATAATCATTTGCCATTTGTGTTTTGTCATTTGAGAAGTGTGTGTGCATTCTTCTCAGATGCCCATTTTTGGATCAGGTCTTTGAAGTTGAGGGGAATCTGATTTTTTTTTAAATTATCTGTTGTAGAGATAAGTCTTTTGTCTGAGGGATGTTTGGCTTAAATTTTTCCCACTCTATGAATAATTTTTCTACTCAGGTCATGGTTTCTTTTGATGTGCAAAAACTTTTGAATAAGATGAGATTTCAGTTGTTCCTCGCTGAAGGTATGACCCATGCAGTTTCCAGTAGATTCGGTGTTTCTGCTTTAATATTTAAATCTTTGATTTTAGACTTCAGTTTAGTGCATGGTGATAGACATGGGTCTAGTTTTAGTCTT
>PVKA01050400.1:0-12745 GCA_004027165.1 Ctenomys sociabilis | reverse complement strand
CAAGGAAGTGCTTTTTCTACTCAACCATCTCCTCTTGAAATTTACAAAGTGGGTAGTTTTCTAGGAAAATAGAAAAGGTGGTTTTGTGCAGAAATAGGTTTAAATCTGAATGGACTGATTTTCCTGTGAAAAATTTGAAAGGCATTTAACAAATTTCTTTTCCAAAGTATCAGATTTACGTATCATTGTGTTCAACTTTAATGAAACAATTGACTTGTGATACTGAAATATTGATGTTGCCAAGTGTATTCATTTTGATGCCTAACATCACCCAGAACTTCGTAGCATAAAATAACAAGCAAGGGCTGGGGGATATAGCTCAGCAGAATAAGCGCCTCCCTGGCAAGCTCATGGTCTTGATTTTGGTCCCCATACCAAAAACAAAAAAACACATCAACAACAAAAATATTTGTCATTCCATACAGTTTCAAAGAGTCAAAGATCTGGAAGTTTTGGGTCTCTTGAAGAGATAGCAGATGAGCTATAACTGGTGCTGCAGTCCTTTGAGACTAGAGGTTCTACTTAAAGTGCTTTCTTGTATAGTAAGCAGATGATGGACTAGGAATTTTAAGTTCTTCACCATGAAAACCTATCCAAAGGGCTGCCTGAATGTCCATAAGACTTCAGCTACCTTCCTGAGGAAAAGAAAATCCATTATAGAATTTTCAGTCTTTTATTTATTTACTTATTTATGTATTTATTTTCAGTCTTTTACTTTTCTTCCTTTTGTGGAACCCGGGATTGAGCTCAGATCCTTGCACTTGCCAGGAAGCACTTATTCTATTGAGCCATCTTCCTAGCCAATCTTTTATTTTTTTTTTAACCTATTTTTCCAAGTGACATATTACCTTTCCTCCCTGATCTGTTGATATATCTGCTAGCAAACCAGCCCGAGCAAAGTATGTGAGAGAAGTGTAAGTTTTGAAGACCAAAAGATGGGAATAAGAGGAGAATGTCTTGGAGATGGCAACCTTCTAATTAAGTCTATAATGAAAACACCATTCTTGTGCAGAGCTAAATAATAGCACAAAAAAAGAGATTTATGGAGTCATCTCACTATGAAAGCACATACAGAATTCCTAAAGAAAGTATGCATAAGGAGTATTCATGAGTAATGATTCAAGAATGAATTACTACTTTCTTTGAGGGTAAGAAATTAATAAATCTCTAAGTCTGAATTGCCCATATTCTGGATTTATATGTAAGCCTTATGCTTTAGTTCCTGTGTTTTTGAAATGAAAGTGTTAACAGAATCTGCCTTACAAAGTGGCTTTAAAGATTATATGAGGTAATATATGTAAATAATAAAGATTAATGTTTGGCATAAACACCAGGTAATTGTTAAGTAAATAAATCCTTTATTTATTTACTTAAAATGAAGAATAATCATTTTTATTGGGGACTGTAAATTTGAGCAAATAAGAACCAATAAAATGCTTAGGTTTATGAACTGAATAAACCTTAAGTTGTTAAAAATACATATTTTAATAGGCTGTACTATGCAACATACTCTTGAAAAGACAGTGGTATCAATCTTTTCAATGACACCAATAAAAGAACACATCTGCCATCAGTACAATGTCATACTATTATGGAGATAAAATAATTTGACTAAAACATTGAAAAATTTCATATAAAATGATCGTTGTTTGCAAATGACAAATAGAAAATCCATGAAAATTTTCTAATAGCTGTTAGGAATGATGAATTCAATAAGGCGGTTGAAATAAAAAACATACAGTTCAGGAAGATACCTAAGTAACCAAAAAAAAAAAAAAAAAATGAGGAAAAGCACATTGAAAATAGAATCAGTGGGTACAGATTCCTGTTTTACTGGAGAAAATGAAATATTCACATAAATAGAGAAACAAATTTGATCAGAAGATTCAGAGTTGCAGTAATAGCTATTCTAACATTTTTACTTGTTATTTAACATAATTTATAAATGAATATAATCTCACTTAAAATTTTATTTTTTTAATTTTTTTGTATTTTAGTACAGGGTCTCACTATGTAGATCAGACTCATAGTGATTCTCCTTTTTACAGCCTCCCAATGCTGGGATTATAGGCGTGCTCTACCAACTCCAGTCTCCATCACCATCTCAGCACACCACAGGGGTGGAGCCAGCATGGCACTCCAGGGATTGAACCCTGGTTCCTGTGCTCTGCTGAAGCAGGTGCTTTAGTCTACTCAGCTATCTGGCTGGCCTTGTCATTTAACACTTTAGTGAGAGTTTAAATACTAAATTTGGCAAGCTAACCCTGAAGCCTATAAATAAATTTTAGAAAAGTATTAATAAAAGGAAAGCATGTAAAATAGTAAAACAATAAAATCCAGAAATAAGGTATTTCATGTTGAAATCTAAAATGAAATTCAAAAATGATTTAAAATGAGGTATGAAGGTGTATAATGAAGTGTATTCACGATATTATCCTTGATACTGTTTTGTTTATGCATTATCTATACTTGTTCTTTTTGCATAAGCAGAGTGTAAGTTTAATCACTCATGTTTTCAGTTTGCTTATGTATCGTTTATTCTTATTTTTCAAAGCAGTTTGCAAGTTCTTAATGAAAATGTGAATTGTACTGTTGTTCAACTAGAGACTGTTGACTCTTGAGTTCTCATATTAGTATTCTGATTTTCTGTATCACTTCTTATAGATTATATATCCTAATGAAAGATAGTCTAATTTTTGCAGGACTGGTAATTAAACTCTATAAGAGATGAATCACTATTAAAGTATTCATCTCAAATAAAAATGATGATTTAGCTTTTCTTTTTTGTTCAGATGTTTGTTTCTATTAGTATATGTTTGCAGTACACAGTGAAGTGAAAATTAGTGTGAAGACAGGTTGATTTTTTGACTACTTAAAGCTTCTGTGTGTATAAGGAGAGTATTTAAGGAAGAGAACTTGGCCATTAATTGTCTATGTAAGTGCTACTGTCTGTACTGACAGCCTCAATTAGATTTTTATATATAAATGATTAGAAAAATTTGAAACTTGATATTTTCTACAATTTTTAAAATAATTTCTTTGCCTTGCATAAAGAAAATATAGCCTTTATTAATAATTTCTTTTTTACTATAATAAAATACTTGAGTGCTACCCCTCCTCCCCTGCCCCTGAAGCCTGCTTTCAGTCTTGCTTTTCCTGACTCCTGCCACCTTCACCTGTTGCCCCTGTGCCATGCCACCTTGCCTTGGAGCCAGCTGGTTACAGAATGAAACCTTTAGAAACTGTGAGCTAAATGAATCTTTCCTTCCTACTTTGGGGTGTCAGTATTTTGTCTCAGCAACGAGAGAAGAATAACCAAGGCATTGGGGAAGGTGGCTGTGGTGGTGTTTGTCACCCAGTGTGGGGTTTGGGAAGGGATACAAAAATCTTCCCTTTGTTCATGAACAATCACGTTATAAATAGAAGTATTGGTGTTGGGGGGCCTGCTGGTTAGCTCAGTTGTTTAAGGGCCTGCTTATGCAGATGCAGTCAGGCACACCCCCACCTGCCTTAGCAGACCTACCCTTAAGCCTGAGCCAGTCAAAAGAGAAACCTATCAGTGAATCCTATAGTATTAATATATTTAATTAATAATATAATACTTAATAGGATGGTTTAAACTACTAAGGTAGTATGATAAAAGATTAATGATATTGTAAGTTCTGTACTAATAAAATTGGGACTTGTAATCACATTAATTGTGAATGAGTAACATTCTGTCTTCTTGGTAATCCTCAAAGCAAGGAAATCTCTTTTCCCCCAATTTGATTGATAATGTATTTCTTACCCATTTTCTCCCAAATATTAGTGTCAGTTTATCAATTTTATTTTAAAATTGATAGTTGTATCAAAATTGACAGTTGTATATAGTAGTTTGATTTTCATCTTTATTAATAGGCTTCTCATACTTGTCTTGGGTGTGTTTTACTGTTTCTGTTTTATAAGGTGAAGAAGATTTTATTTTCATTCTTTTTTGTTAAGAAATAGTTTTTAGGTCGTGAATTCGTCTTACAATTAAGCTTTTGTTATAGCTCATTAGATTTGATTACATAATGTCTTAGATAGCATTAGTCACTAAACACTTAGTAATTACAGGTTTGATTTATGAACTTCATCCAGGAGTCATATTACATGAGTGTTTTTTGAATTGTGAATAAATAAGAAAAGTAAAAATATTTGATGTCTTAGTTACTTTTTGTGTCTTTCTTTCATTCTTTTTTTTTGCAGTACTGGGGATCAAACTCAGGACCTTGTGCTTGCCAGGCAGGCACTTATTGCTGCTGAGCTATCTCCCTGGCCCCCATTTAACTTGTTCTGTATTTAGCACCTGTACAGTAAGGGGTTTTTGGAAAATATAAATGAAAAAAAAATATATATAAAGCATGATTTTCAGAGAGACGGGTTATTTTTGCCTTTTATATTTGTCTACATATTTGCTGCAGCAAGGACTATAGCCCTTGTCAATGTCATGCCACTGGCTGATTTTTAAGGAGTATAAAAAAGCTGAATCCTTTCCACAGATGTTTTCTGACCTATGCTGATAGGACCACAGCAATGAAACAGGTTCCTTAAATGTGACAGGATATAGATATTTGATACCTTTTTTTTAGCAAATATTCCTCTTTTCCTTTCTTTTAAAGGATGGAAAGAATATATTTCCTGCTACATTAATGTTGACTTTTGCTTCTTGGCCATTTTGACTAATGAAACTCAGTGAATAGGAAGACACTAGCATGTGCTGCTGCTTTTCATATATGGATAGGAAGCTTCAATATGTCTAGGACTGAGGGTAACAGATTATGGTGAGGTGCTGATTTCAGTATGACCCATATCCTACAGCAGAGCCGTCAAAGCTAATCCACAGATTGTGTATGCCTACAAACAAGCGTTTGTCTTTGAAAGCCATAAATTGTGTAAATGTCATTCAGTATCTTTACACCAATACCTGACAAAATTAAATCAAACGTCTAATAAAAGAACATCAGTTCGAAGTCTCAGTTCATCCCTTTTCTTTAGTATAGAGGAAAAATCAATTCATTTAATGGTTATCATCTTCTGTTTTAGTAAATTTAATATTTTATTGTAAAGTTTTTTTTTTTTTCTTTTGGTAGTTTTGAAATAGGGTTTCACTATGCAGTTCAGGCTGGTCCTAAACTCACTATAGGCTGACCTTGAGCTCACATTGATTCCAACCTCCCAAGTGATATTACAGACATATGCCATTGTACCTGACTAAAGTAATTTCTATTTTTTTTGTAAGTCATATGTCTCATACTATTGCTTTATAAACATCCAGTATTTATTTTTATATGATTCTAATGCTATCATTATATCTCTGCCTTATGCAATTTTTTATAGTATCTTTATCAGTATGTCTGTGACTCTTTAAAATGATTCTCATTGAAACATTATGACTTTTCTCTTATTCCTAACTGAGTGTATTCACAGGAAACCTTGGTGAATGTTATCTAAATGGAGTATCAGTGGCAGACCCAGATTTAGTTAATTCTTGTTTATTTTTGTGTAGAAATCATCCATCAGTTCATCGTCTATGCATTTCTTCATTCAGTACCTTTAATGCACCAGATGCTATTCTAGATACTATTCAGTGTTAAGATGTTCCAGATGTGAGTAACATAGGAAGTACTATCTTTGGCCTTAAGGGATTTTGCAATCTATTGGAGGTACATATAATAGAACAAACTGTACCACAGCCCAATAAATAGACTGGAATCATAGGGCCCATAATGCTCTCTGAGGAGAGCCTCCTAATGACAAAAGGATCTGGCACTAATCTTTACTCCCTGGAGGTTCTGGGCACCTTCCAGTAGTGCCATCATGCAGATCAACGCATGGCCCTTGAAGAGATAACAATCCAAGTCATAGCAATAACATTATTTAAGAATCTGAAAATACCCATCCAATTACCAGTTTTCTTTGAATTGAACTTAATACCAAAGTTACTGAAAGATGTGGCTACTCTAATAAAACAGCATACAATTTGTCCTCCATATATATGAGTCCTGCATGTGTTAATTCAATTGTGTATGAAAAACAACCAGGAGAAAAAATTAGTCTGAATGGAACAAGAAAAGCCTTTCTTCATTTTATTATTACCTACACAATGCAGTATAGTGACAGTGGACATTGTATTTGCTATAAGTCAGCTAGAGAGCCTTGAAACTGTACAGAGAGAGAAATGTGGCTTTTATGCAGATTTCTCATCATTTATATAAGTGACATGAGCATGTACAGACGTCAGTGTTTGGCAGTGCTGTGGAAACAGCCCCCCCCCCATCCTGAGGAGCAATCATGTACTGCAATAAAGTGGAGGTCTCTAGTTTCATAGGTACTTCTTAGGTCCTGACACCTTTATTTTTTATATGAATTTTATTTAGAAAAGTAGCAATGAAACACTTTCAAAACAAGTTAGTAGGACAGTTACAATAATTAACAAATTACATATTGTGGTCTTTGTAGTAATTTATAGTACAAGGTGCAGACATGATATCTTGCCTAAACACTATTAATTCAAAACTTTCTTCTCATTGAACTAAGAGAAAGTAGGCCTATATCTCTATTTTGCATATTCATAAATTTTTTTCCACTACAAAATGCTCATTTATATCCCCTTTTTTGTTTGCTTTTGCCAGAGACGGGTATTCCATTGCCATTCATATATTGTAGGTGCATGAATTCAGCAAAGTAATCCAATATAGTCCAGTAGTCTATAATAGTAGTCGATCATTTTCCTCTGTGGCCCCATAATCTCTTTGTTTAGAAAATTTGGAATACCATTGAGGTACAAGATGTTAGAGTACAGCTTCTCTTATGTCCTGAGTCCTTCCTGACTTTCAAGAGCTAGGGCCAAAATGTTGGCTTCTAGCCCTTCTTTTTCTCTAATTTTTTGATCTGCAAACTTAAGTTGTTAACCCTCAGAAGAGAAGCTTAATGATACTATTACCCTAAAACATAGGCTGTTGAGCTTAACCTCACTTATCTGTCTGAATATCAAACATCTTAGACATAACATGGAACAAGTATTTTCTATCAGTTGTTGATATGCTAAACTTCTAATTCATCCAGAATGTGAAAAAATAATAAATGAAAACAAGAGACAAGAAAAAATATCATAGGACTGTCCTACTACAATGTGTTGTATATAGTTAGATTTATGAATTTCAATGTAAAAATTTGTAATTGTTTAAATATGTTTATTTGGTATAAAAATGTTTAGTTTCTGTTTGTAAGTGAGCAGAGTTAGGAATGAAAGTGAAAATCCTCATGCTTTGTTTTAAAAATCATAAGTATATTGTCACTTAAAGATATCTGTACTGTCTGCATTACTAGTTAAAAGTAGTTTGCAAAGTGATTTTTGCTTACCGTAGTTATTCTTGATGTATATATAACAACTATTTTACCTAAAAAAATTAAATCTGTACATGGTGTTTTGAAAATAGATTTAGGTACCGCTTTTGTCATTACGATGGGCGATGCAAACTGCATCATAATTTAAGAATCAGAGCCTAGTGACACTTGCCAGTAATCCTAGCACTTGGGAGGCTGAGGCAGAGAATCACTGTTGTAAGTCAAGGCCAACCTGCACTTCATAGGGAGACCATCTCAGAAAAAGATTAGGAAAACTGTTCTTTATAGCACTATGATATTTGTCAAGAACATAAATGTTTATATGCTAATGCAGATTGGACATAGATTTTTAACAAAGTACTATTTAATGATATAAAATAATTTATCACTTAAATATGTTAATCATTCCATTCAAGTGTAAATTTTTGTGGTCACACACTGGAGAAGATCTACTTGTTTTTGTTTCGCCTTAGAGGTAACTATTTCCTCATAGATTTTTTTTTTTTTTCTTTGTTTTAGGTCACGTTTCACATAGAGCCCTACAGCAATCGAGATGATCAAAGCATGTACAAAAATGTCAAGTATATTATAGACAAGTGAGTTTCTTCTATATTTGTAATTGCTGTGTGAGCCAGTGATAATGATCACTATACAGAATGCATGTGATATATTTTGGTGGAATTTGTGAAGTTTGAATGTATTATCATCTGACTTTTTTTTCTCTACCTGATTTGACACTTCTAATAAAGTTAAACTTTTTGATAGGAATCTCAATTATTTTGAGGATTATTTCTCAAATTCTATGCACTTTGTTTTTGTTTAGGACAAGGACTATGAAAGTCTACAGGGTTTCACTATGTAGATTGGACTTGTAATGATTCTGTTTTCAGCCTCCCAAGTGCTGACATTATAGGCCCACACCACCATGCCCAGTCTCAGTTGCTGTCTCAGTTTCCTCCCCTCCCTGCAGGCAGGGATCCAACCCAGCTGCTGCACTCTGCCTGAGCAAGCACTTTAGTCCACTGAGCTAGCCCTCACTTCACTTTCTCCATGAATAAAAGCTTGTGTTTTTACTGTTTTACAAGTTTATAAGGCTATTTATGGTTTTAGTCATATTAATATTTTAAATTACATCTAAAATATTGCAAAAAAATGTTATCTTTTTAAAAGTTCAGGTTTTGAAATGGGAACAACTTTTTATATTATATCTATTTTCATTTTTATCTAGTATGATTAAAAGAATTTATTGATATACTATTTTTTTTTTTTTTTGGTGGAACTGGGGATTGAACTCAGGCCCTTGCGCTTGCCATGGAAGTGCTTATTCCACTGAGCTTTCTCCCCGGCCCCACTTTCACTTTCTTAAAGGAATTCCCTTATCTCTGACATACTTATCAGCAATAAAGGGACATTTATTATACAGAAAAAAATGGATTCATATACCAATGGGATTTTCATAGTATTAATATTTGCAATTCTGAACATGAGATACTTAATTTCTTGTTTGGTGACTATCCAGTAATTTATTTTGTAATGCATAAAAATAAGATGTATTTTTAGTTAATATATGACTAACTTCCTGAAAACAGAACATTGTGATTAAATTGCACTGATTACATTGATTTTCTTTGTGTAAACAGTTTTTGTCTAAGTTGTTAATATGAATATGCATTTCACTTTTAAATATGTTTATATTCTAGATACGGAAATCATCCAGCGTTTTACAGGTACAAGACAAGAACTGGAAAATCTCTTCCTATGTTTTATGTGTATGATTCCTACATCACAACGCCTGAAAAATGGGCCAACCTGTTAACCACTTCAGGATCTCACAGTGTTCGCAATTCCCCTTACGATGGTTTATTTATTGCACTTCTAGTAGAAGAGAAACATAAAAATGCTATTATTCAAAGTGGTTTTGATGGTATTTACACATATTTTGCCACAAATGGCTTTACTTATGGCTCCTCTCATCAGAACTGGGATAAACTAAAGGTCTTTTGTGATAAATTCAATTTAATGTTTATCCCAAGTGTGGGTCCAGGATACATAGACACCAGTATCCGGCCTTGGAACACTCAAAACACGCGGAACCGAATCAATGGAAAGTATTATGAAGTCAGTCTGCATGCTGCACTGCAGACCCACCCAAGTGTAGTTTCCATCACCTCTTTCAATGAGTGGCATGAAGGAACTCAGATTGAGAAAGCTGTTCCCAAAAGAACAAGTAATACGGTATACTTAGATTATCGGCCTCATAAGCCAAGCCTTTATCTAGAGCTGACTCGCAAATGGTCTGAAAAATACAGTAAGGAAAGAGCCACATATGTGTTGGGTGATCAGATGCCTGCTTCTTAAGGCATTTAATAGAGTTAATTATGTAAATCACCTAATTTCAAGAAATGCATTTTTTTGTTTTGAATTATGGAGCAATACTGTCAAAAACCATCTCTACTGTTAACTCTAATCTTCATTAAAGTTTCTTTTTACTTTTTTAAATAGTAAACACTGCACTGAGAAACTATTTTGTGAGGAAAATTGTGTAAATAACATTCTTTGTGGACTAATTTGCTCCTTTTCTGACTAAAATTAAACATCTGTTAGAATGGAATTTTAACTTTCATCTCACAGGAGATAAAGTAGCTATCACACCTAATTCTTGTTTGTATCCTTTTGTCCCAAAGATGTAGGACTATATGTATATTTGATATGTCAGACAAAGAAAAATAAGGCCTACATAAAATAGTGTACAGATTTTGTTTGTAGTTTTTTTCTTCAGTGATTCAGTTTTCTTGGTTGAATCACTAAAGACTTTCGATACTTTCCCATTGTGATACAGCTCTCCAGATATATGGCTTCTCAGATTTGCTGTGAATCTAAAACCACTTGAAATAATAGTCTCATTTCTTTTAAATTATTTACATTAAGCCTTACTGTGAATTGTATTGTGTCAGGAAGACTTGCTTTTGGCAGCATAGTCTGTGCCATCATTAAAAGATTTTTCTTAAACTGTTGTGTGCTAAGTGTTTGGCATGTTTAGTATGTCTGCGTTACTGCACTACATAGTATTTCAGATTTTAGAAACTATGGAAAGCATTTTCTTGGAAGTTAATGATTATCTCTCAATTATTAGGAAAATGTTTCACAATTGTGGATATATGATGCCACAGGTACTATTATTGTCATAATATCTTGTCAATTTCTTATTCTGTTATTTAGTCTTAAAAATTAGTATTGATCAGACATCATTGTCTAAGAAACAAGAATATTCATTCTATCATTGGATTATATCATTTAAACATTTTTTATCAGAAATAACAACAAGCAGTTACCATTTCAGGTATTACAAACGTGGAAAACAAACCTTGTTAATATATTTAAAGTAGTTTTTGAGAAAACAATAGCTTAAATTCTTGTATATAATGCTATCTATCCCCATTTATATAATGATGTCCCCATTTAAAAATGTATTATGGTGTCTATTAGTTTAAAATATTTGTGATCAATAACTATCACATTATGGCAGATGGATCACATATGTGCTCAAAGTCAAATCTTTTGTAACACATCCATTACGGAGCTGTAATTCATGTCTCTTGTGTGTGGTTTGACCCACCAATAGTAAACACATGACCATCCCATGTATGAGTGTCTACCACTAGTGGTGCAAACCAGTCAGATAGTTATTAGGCATCACCAGTGATTGAAGCTGGTGAATTGTTACTAGTAATAATAAAAAGACACTCTGTTAATATGTGTAATTATAACTACACTAAAAAAAACCTATCATTTTATGTAAATATTTCTTACATATATCATTCTATTAAGAGAAGTAGTAAAGTAATGCTAACAGGCAATTATATGAATGTTTTGAATATAGACATTAAGAAACAAATTAGCACTGAGATTTTATAAAATTGCTTATCAGGTCATAAAATGTATTTTTAAGCACTGATTTTGAAGTAAAACATGTTTTTTAAAAGCATGGCTCACATTAAACGATTTATGACTTAAGAATTTTCTATTTCTCAGAGAATGATCAAGTCATTGAAAATTATTACAATGCTAATAATCTGATTATTTTCTGGAGAAAGGTATAAATTAAATCAGTATAATGATATTTTGATATAGCCAAGCATCTTCATATAGCCAAGCATACAAACATACAGTTGTAATCTGTGGATTTTTTTATATCTAGTTAGCCACTACATGTTATTTTAAACTAAGTTATAAATGTATATCAAATAGTATTTTATAACATATTTTAGTAAGTTTTATTGGAGAAATAAATGTCTACTGTGCAGGAGATTTTCTTTGTTGTGTATGTTGTATATTTGAATCTACCATGACAGAAAATAAACTTAATGAAATAGTTAGGAGATTAAGGAAAAGAATGGAAAACCACCAAGTTCTCAGAAGGAATGCCACCTCTTTCTGTTCTCACTGTGGATGTAGGTTATGCACCATGCCGGGCTTTACTCTGCCCTGACTTGAATCTCCAAATCTTTCCCCTAACCAGTCAGGAGCAGTCATATCAAAGTAGGATGACACAGACTCTGTATTTATTGTAAAAAGTTACTCACAAATCAAAAAATGTTTGAGATTGATATAATAGCTTAACAGTTTATAATTACCTATTTTTTCCTTTTGAAAAGATAATTACAGTAACCTACTTATATCCATGGTCTACAGATTGAAGCAATTGTCAGTTGTTCATATTCAGGGCAAAAGAATTACATCTGTAGTGAACATGGACAAACTTTCTCATCATTATCCCTTATACAGTACAGCACAGCAGCTATTTCATAAAGTATTTTACAATGTACTGGATATTATAAATCAGAGCTGATCTTAATGTACACAAGATGTGCAAAGGTTATATGCAAATATG
Source organism: Ctenomys sociabilis (assembly GCA_004027165.1). Taxonomy (NCBI): domain Eukaryota; kingdom Metazoa; phylum Chordata; class Mammalia; order Rodentia; family Ctenomyidae; genus Ctenomys; species Ctenomys sociabilis. The sequence goes on along the minus strand of PVKA01050400.1, from coordinate 486 downwards.
TCTATATAAGGAACTTGAGCTGTTGCATATTTTCTTACCCACTTGTTACAGTTTGTGTCTAATTGTCCCCCTAAAGTTTCATGCAGTCCTTAGGGCAGCTTCTAGAGTTTGTGATTAATTCATGATCCAGTGCTGGGATTAAGGGTGTGAGTGTTACACCTGCCCTGGGGTGGGCAATCTGCATTACATTGTAAGGAGGGTAGAAGGCTTGCTAGAAGATGCTTCTGCTGCTCCTCCCTTTGCTCCTTGCTGTTTTCCACCCTCCATGAATGAGCTGGCTCCCTCTGCCACTTGCCACTCTGCCTTAAACCAGCCAAGTATGCACTGAAACCTCCACTAACTGTGAGCTAAATAGACCTTAATTCTAGGTGTTGGGTATTTTGTCCCAGCAATGAGAAAAAAGTTACCGAATCACCACCAGTTACAGTAGCCAGTCTCCCGTTGATACCAAAGGATGGCTATGTTAGTAAACTTTTGAAATAATTT